>JAFBJT010105684.1:88741-105335 GCA_016785325.1 Chascanopsetta lugubris
GAGAGAGAGAGGGAGAGAGAGAGAGAGAGTGAGAGAGGGGCAAGTGAAAGTGTGTGTGTGTGAGTGTTGAATTGAAGAGAGTGTGAGAGATGCTGATTATACGCAGGAGCACTGGCAACATTGTCCTCAACTTCCATGTGGCTGTGCACATTGGACTGATCTAATATGAAAATGGGAGGCGAGGGAGAGAGGGGGAGAAGGGGGGGGGGCGAGAGAGAGAGACAGCTTGGATGACCACATCGAAAACGCTTTGTCCAAATCTTCAGACGGCCGCAGAGTTGCCTGATTAAATGCAATCGTCTTCCAGGCAGAGAGCCGTCGCGCTGAACTCCGCCAAGTTGGAAGAACAAACTTAAGATGCGGTAAATGATGAAAGCACATAAAGTACTTCACTCAAATATGTAACAAGACACACACATACACATCAACAGAGCTGTGTGGACACATGTGAACCATTTTGAGTGTATTTACAAAGCCACTGCTCTCTGACACACACACACACACACACACACACACACACACACACGACAGGTAATGACGGCAGCTCCTCTCATTATTTTCAATCCCAGGTTCCAGGGTGTTTCCCATCTAAAGGTCATGTCAGGAGCCTCTAATTGTTTTCGGGGGTTCACCAACCTGTTTGTCCGACCTGGCACCTTGTTTGTCGGGCTCATTATTATTAACAGCCACAGGGCGGGCGAGCGCCGTGCCGCCACCTCGGGGTCAAGGCGCTTCCCAAAGCAGCGGCGGTGGCGAGGCGCGTGGTGTGACCCTCACCTGCGACAAGATGTCTTAGAATCTAACTGTGAATCTAAGACTTAGATTCACAGTTTATTCTGTCAGTCAACACCAGGCAACAGTGTTACCTGCTGACCTTCTGTTGATGTTGCTCACATTTCAAATTTCTGGAATTTTCTCAGATTAAAATATGACAATTAATTAACATATTGAGAGACATTAGAGGGGGACCAAAGACAGAGCCCTGTGGAACACCACTGTTTGTGCAATGACATCCTCAGCGGTTACAAAGGCAGGAGGAAGTTTGGAAAAGACTTTGAGGAAGTTCTATCTGAGTAAGGTTGAAAGTATTTTCACTGTCACAGTCTGACGCAGGCAGTGTTTTGTAATCACAGATGCATTTTTAAAGATGTTTGCGCTCCTCAGGAAGCCGCCTCCTCCTTCCTGCTCAGCGATTCCTCCAAGAACCTGATTGTGATTACAAGGTATTTTTTAATATCAAAACAACGAGGAGATAAACAAACCGCTCATCACGCGGAAAAGGCCACTTTCAGTTTATGTCCTGGATTCCTGCTGAGCAGATGCAACAAATCTGCCTGTTGTCATCTCACTTCTCCTTCCAATCCTGCGGCGCTGTGGGAAAGTGCTCACATCCCATAAATCATTCACTTGTTATTCTGCAACCCAGATATGGAGGAGTCACATGCATCATGGCCGCCGCACGTTCCATCCCCTCCCCTTTGCTCTGATACCAAATCCAAATCTCAAGTTCCCGACTTAGCAAATGTCAATTTCTCAGAGGTTTCTGAAGCGACGAGGTTCAAAGGGCTTTTCTTTCACAACAGCGTCGGCACCGTGATAATTAGGCTGGAGAGGCTGAAGCTGCCATTTCCACCACGTGTGAGTGAGGATATATGGTGGTGGTGGTGGTGGTGGTGTGGAGGGTAACTGAGCTGATCCATAGAACACAATGGACCAGCAGCTGCTGTGAACGATAGCAAGGTCATCACTACTACAGCTGCACCACGAAGAGAGAGGCTTTCCACTTTCTCAACTTTCAAAATAAAATGCAGGATGCAATCACCTGAGTCAGAAGAGTGAGAAATGGACGAACTGTTTAAAAGAGTAGTCAAAGGTCCCCCCCCCCCCCATCAGACCTTCTGAGCTGCCATATTGGATTTCATGTTGTCTGGAGACGGCTGTGAGGAGACCCCCCATCAGACCTTCTGAGCTGCCATATTGGATTTCATGTTGTCTGGAGACGGCTGTGAGGAGATCTGGGATCTGAGCCAAAACCGCTCATCGTTCATGTTACTTGTCTGTTCCTCGTTCGTTTAAAGCTTCCTGTCGACAAAAGAGTGCAAAGTGAAAAAAAGAAAAGGCTGACGATGAGAGAATAAAGAAATGTTGTCAGAGTCGGTTTGTTGCAATTAATTAAATCTAAAGTGATGCTTTTTAATGTGCAAAGAAAATCCTGCTGAGTGTGAGGCTGGAGAGAGAAGAGGAGAGAACACTCGGCACCTGTGAACCGAGGAGGAGCTGATCTTCTCCCTGTCTTTGTCCTCAGGGATGGAGACACGCGGTTGTTTCCTGTTTGAGGACGAAGAAAATGCACAGATCAGATTCCAGATTATCGACAACGGGAAGTATAAAAACGGAGCATGTGGGCGGAGCATAGGTGACATGACATGACGTCGAAATAAGCTGAAATCACGGCTCACCTTACCATGTAGAATCACACCCCAGGTGTGTGACACCACAGTGGGCGTGGTCCAACCGATCACATGTCCATCTCCATGATGAGTGCACGCCCCACACACTGTGACCTTTACCCATTGGTCCATACTAACTGTCAATCACAAGATGTCCACGGCCACAGAGACGTCACACTTCCCCCTCTAATTGATTCTAAATGGGATTTTAACTTATAAAACCGACATAATGGTATATTAGGTAATAACCATTCGAGTGGCCCTCTGCTGGTCATTTGTGAGATGTCAGATTTGGCTCCACCTTCCCGACGTTGGGTATACAGCAATTTCTACAACATAAATATATTCCCATGCCAGATTAAGGCCTGAAACGTCCTCGATTGGCCACTTTGGGGCGTTTCTGTCCAAATGATGAATGCCAATCTTATGAAATCATGTGGCTATTTAAAGACGCCCCATGTTCTGATTTCTCAGTAACAGCAAGAAGAAGGGGAGCAGTGACAACTCTCTGTGGACGATCACTTTGACATTACACAGTCATTTGATCCGCACATCACATAAGAATATTGATCTGTGCAGCTGTGAACGGGGCAGACATCCACTCCTCCTTCCATAAGTCATCTGTGCTCCATGGTGATGATGTCATGATGACACGTCTCAGACATGACCAGGGCCTGTTTCTGTAAATCACTGGTGACGAACATCTTTCTTTAATCATTTCCAATCGTGGCCTCTTTAACGATCACAGAGAGCAGTTTGGGTTTAATAAACTCTAGGATGTTGGCGACAAATCTCAGCGAGCAGAACGGGAACATGGCGGCGCCATCTGTTCCCGCGGCCACGCGAAGAATTCAACTCTGGCAAGTAGAGACGCAGGTTATTGAAAATGTCACCGATGCTATATTTATTAAAATCTCCCTGCCACACCTCCATGTTGGAGATTTCCTCCCGGTGTCATACATTTTTTAATGAATTGGCCGACATCCAGCTGCCCCATGTTTCCTCCACCATCACATACAGATAATATCTGAAGCTGATTCCTCAGCTGCTGGGGGCGGAGCCACATGTGGAGATGCCATTAGTGTGGACCAGCCTCGTCCCCGGCTAACATCTTAGCTGCGGCATCTTGACATAAACATTTTAAAGCCAATTAAAGATTATAAGCCTGCATGTATGTGTGTGTGTGTGTGTGGTTGTCAAAGAGCAATTACTGTGACATTGTGGTTCAGGACGACTCATTTTCATATCAGAGGAGACCGAGATGTTTTTGCGATTTGATGAATGTGTTTGCAGGATATGTTGCAGCATCCACACAAATACACACACACACACACACAGATACACACACACACACAAAAACACGGCTAAAGTCACAGAGGCAGAAACACACGTGGAGATGAGACGGATGCGAGGCAGTAAATGGATTTTAATTGATGCTCTACATCCTTTGTTTCATTATTTACAGGCCGCCTCATTATTCCAACATCCCCAACTCTAAGCACTTCACAGAGCAGCTTACATCTTATAAACAAATAAAAAGTGCCAGCCCAGAATAGACTTCATCATAATGGGAGGATGGCGTATGTGTGTGTGAGTGTGAGTGCGTTTTATTTTTAATGAGAATGACCATATGTGAAGAGCTGCAATGTGCATGTGGAGCACAATTAAATCAGTGTTAACTTTTATGCATCTGTGTGTGTGTGTGTGTGTGTGTGTGTGTGTGTGTGTGTGTGTGGTCTTGTCCTGGTATGACTGTGGGGACCTTAACTTGTTTACAAAGTTGAATCAAAGGGAATTATGTTACAAACTACAAACAAGCTGTCATGGTGGGAATGGATATATTTGAAGGCGAAGGCTTGTTTAGAGGTTAGGTTTAACTTAACCTAAGTTTAAGGTTTAGTTTAGTTTGAGGTTAAAGTAAGGCACTGGTTTGGGTTATGGTTAAAGTTTAGTTTAGATTCATGTCAAGGTTCAGCTTAGGTTAAAGTTATGATCAATTATTAGATCTAGTTTAGCTTGATCTTACCAAATAATAATAACCTGGTTCAACCATGGTTACTTCCTGTTTCCTCCTGCACTCCTTAGACCACTCCCACAATTCTGCACTTTGAGACAAGGGTCCAAAGTAGAGGAAGAAAAGTTGTGTTTAGATAGAATTCAACATTAAAATGTATTTTCCCACATTCAGAGGGAAGGTGTTGGTATAAATCGCTTGAAGCTCATAATGTAGATGTCGCATATGAGCCAATTTTTCCAAATGATGTGAATCATGGAAAGAAACGTGAAAGGGAAAAATCTATGAAAGAACAATTATATTTAAAAAAGGGTGTGTGTGGTGTTTTGACTTCATGTTCGATCCCGCCTGGATGTGTGTGTGTGAGATCACATTTTTCTCGTAAGTGTGTGTGTGTGTGTGTGTGTGTGTGTGTGTGTGAGAGAAAGAGTGGCATGAATAGCCCTAATTGAAGCAGGGTGGCGTGCCAGACCGGCCATTATGGATCTGAATCTTGATCTAATCCGCAGAGTTAGTGGCCTTAAATAGATAATGCTCCTGTACTGGCGTCCAGTCACAGGGGAACATATGGTGCATGTGAGTGTTAGTGAAAGGAAGAGTGAGTGGGTGAGTGGGTGGGTGAGTGGGTGCATGTGTACATGTACACGGGCAGACAGCTGAAAATGAGCCAAAGCCACAGCAGCATGCCTGCAGCATGAGCAGCAGAGTTTCCAGAGGATCCGGCTGGTCCGCAACTCCGACACCCAGGCCCAGTTGTCCGGAGGTAATCTGATCAGGATTTGTCAATCGGATCCAGACTCAAACTGTTTACATCACGTAATCTGCTCTCGCCATTTTGATGTGGATCAGACGCCCGAATCAAGTTCGCTCGGCGAGGTTCAGGCATGCAAATCACCTCCTTCACGCCTCCGCTCACACGCTCAGGTGCACTTCTGCAGTAAGTGGCATTGAAGCGTGTGCGCTCAGGTGTGTTTACTTCAAGAGAGAGGTCAGACGAAGGGTCTGACTGTTTATAATACACTGAAAGAAGTGAAAGGGGGAGTTTGGACTGACTTTGCGACGTGACGGCTTCTCACGGAGAAGCGGTGGAGAAAGTCCAGAGCTCCGCTGCACGTCTTAGAGTGATTTGTTCATTTTAATGAGGGGGTCGAGTCAAAGCCGATTTAAAGACTCAGCACTAAAGCAAGACGGATCACCTGGTCTTGCACAACACTGGATTTCCAAATCTCAGAGGTTCTGATTCAAGACTTTGAACAAACAGCTCGAGCTGGCGTCCTCCATCCAAGGGCTGAGTGGAACCAGGGGGAGAGGGAAAGAGAGAGAGAGAGAGAGAGAGAGAGAGAGAGAGAGAGAGAGAGATGACGGATAGACACATGAAAACAAAACAAGCATGAAAATGCCAAGAGCCAGACTCAAAACAGACGGGAAAAAGAAAATCAAATTTAGGGAAAAAACACAACAATGGGAGAAACCCCACAGAGCTCAGAATTACAGAGGCGGAGCTTCACAGCAGCTTGTCAATCAAGAGCCACTCGACAGGCGCGGAGCAGGTGAGCCGAGGTTTAACTGATACACACACCGACGAGTCAATTACAGGCGGAGCAGGCAGAGTGTCACTAAACCGGCGGCTTAACCTCCTCACGCCGCATCAATATGCCTCTGCAGAGGAGGAGGACGAGGACCAGGAGGCGAGCCCGGCTGCTGCAGGAGAATGCGCAGGTGTGTGTGCTCAGCATTCCCAACACATTTAGGGACCAATGTGACATGGATGTGCGTGTCTTTTCAAACCAACCACCCGTGCACGCCGGCAGGTCATATGATCAACCTTTGAACGCATCACTGAGCTTTGGCTCAGCTGACTCACACATCTCCAGTCACACAGCCATGAATGACCACACACACACACACACACACACACACACACATATATGTCAAAGAACACTTTACTCTCCATCAGATCGGATGTGACTGGGCCTCGTGGACGCCCACAGGCCAGCGCCCCCTGCAGGGCATTTCTTACTATACCATGAGTCACTTATCAAGTCAAGTCAGCCGCGAGCGTCCGTGTGGAGAGACCTTAACCTTTAACAGTATGGAGTCCAAGTGACTACCCACATGGACGCATGTACTCTGCAGCAAAGCAAGGTTATGTATGTGTGTGTGTGTGTGTGTGTGTGTGTGTGTGTGTGTGTGTGTGTGTGTGTGTGTGTGTGTGTGTGTGTAGCAGGGATTTAAACACAACATGGGGAATCCCCAGCTGAGCCCCTCTGTCCCTCTGCCTCTGAAGTGAGGGTGGGCTCAGATAAGGCCTGTTATAAAAACACAGAGCCTCAGAGGGGGGTCATACATCTCTGATGTTTACAGGGGAAATCCACACTGCGTGAGTGGGTACATTGTATGTGTGGGAGTGGGTGGGGTTTATTTCCTAAAATCAAGAAAGATCTTGAAATGAAAATTTCATTTTGCATGTTTGTAGTTTTATCAGCCTGATCTGCAGAGGCGGTTCTACCAGAGCAGCAAGTGAAATAGATTGGCACGCATTGTGTGTGTGTGTGTGTGTGTGTGTGTGTGTCCCTCTCATTTCCTCCCTATCAGAGAGCTTATCTGTGGACTGCAAAGAATTGGGGGAGAGGAGTGACAGAATGGAAAGTGGAGATGGAGGGGAGGGAGAGAGAGAGAGAGAGAGAGAGAGACAGAGAGAGAGAGAGAGAGAGAGAGAGAGAGAGAGACGGAAAGTCAAGCTGCGGAGTGAGAAGGGCAGGCAGTTGCTACGTGTGTGTGTGTGTGTGTGTGTGTGTCAGCTTGACTGTTATGTCTAGAAACAAGGAATAATAATAAAGGGGCATACACATTCAAATGACTCAGAAAAACGTCCCATTAAGGCTTTTCATCACGACACAGCGAGAGAGGCTCTAAACTGTCGGAGCGTAAACAAACAATAAATCAACAATTATATAAGAGGGGGAATCAACCATGTGTCAGATGTTTGTGGCGGCACGAACTCGAACTCTGCAGCTATAAAAAGAAAACTTCTCCCGCCTCTGAAGAGCGAGGGGAAGCAAGTTCATCTCCTCTGCAGAAGCTTCTCAATTAGTCACTAATTGCATCGCCTTAATGAGCAGGAGATTTCTTAGCACTAACGAAGCTGGTGGCGAGGGCGCCAAGTGTGCGTGTCGCTGCTGCGTCGAGTTTGTGTGTTTGTGAAAGACAGAGATCTGATGGAGGCGGGGCCAGAGCTGTTTGGCATCTCTGGAAGGAATGTGAGGATGCATTACACTGCTGGCTCACGCACAGACACACACACCGGACACACACACACACACACACACAAACACCGGACACACACACATCATTACACTGCTGGCTCACACACATACTTTCCAACCAGGCTCCACTTTGTCCTCACTCTTATCTAATCCATTCGGCTGCGGCCATCGCCGCTAAATTAACACCAGGCTGAAAACCAAGACATCTGCCTGCTTACCACAGAGAACCTGTTTATGAGGAATCGAACTACAGACCGTTCCAATATGGAGGGGAGAGAAAGGGCAACTCTTATCCTGTGTGGTTGGAGTTGGATTCCCAGGCTGATTAGAATGATAAAAGTATTCCTTTTAGACTGAACATGATGCCACCGTCTGGAAATGAAGCCAAAATATCCCACATGCACATGTGCAGTCTCTCAGTTAAAGGTGAAGTGCGTAAGATTTGGTTGCTGTAGTTGCATCACCTCACCCTTACCTCTCAAGCATGCAGGAGAACCCATGACAGACTTCAGCTGCCAGTAAAGTTCAGAAGATATGTAGTAGGTCCGTTCTGGGCTACTGTAAAAACATGGCAGCCCCATAGAGAGGACCCGCTTCTGATGTAAATAAACACCGAAGGGCTCGTTTTGGGGTAATGCGTATATGTTTTAACAACAGATAGAAGTGACAACACTGTACCAGAATCGCACACACACAACCTCTGGGGAGGACATCACTAACTCAAAGCGGTTACATCACATCTGTATTTCAAGCTCATGCGAAAACTAAGCAAGTGTCCGATTCCGATGGAGCCCCGCGCCGCAGAGGCCCGGGCTAACGGGGACAAACGACCCCCCCACCCCCATGTCATTATTTCCCCCTGCCGTTCACACAGCAACCCTACACCCCTGACACAGCCTCACCCCCTCTGGCTGCCCCCTGACTGCCAAGCAAAACACCTGGCATCTGGATGAGAAGGGCGCCAATTTCACAGTGCTTGCCAGGCGGTCAGCTGAGTCTTCACCTCACAGACACACACACACACACACACACACGGACATATTGGTGTGTGTAAGAGCAAAGCCACAGGCAGGTTATGTGTGTGTGTGTGTGTGTGTGAGAGGAGAAGAGGCAGCAGCAGACAGAAGAAGAATTCAAGTTAACACACAGGGAGTGTGTGTTTGACAGACAGACAGACACACACACACACACACACACACACTAAACCACAGTGTGGCAGCAGCAGCAGCAGCCTCTGGAAACCTTTATGCACATAGACACATACATATGCACAAACACACTTCCTGTGAATTTGTGTCAAGTGGTGGACAAAGTGCGTCCCCATGGTTCCATGTGGTCCCTGTGTGTCTGTGACACTGATGCATGCTCCCACTCTCTGCCGTGTGTCAGGGGCCAGGGCCGCTGCTGAAAGCCTGATGGATGGGGCCCAGGGGTCACGGACTTCAGCTGTTGTTGGCCGCAGCACAAGCCGCTGAACCATGTCGCCGCCGGCCTTGGGCTTTGAGTGCGTGGCGGATTTTTGTGGCCTCATGGAGTGAAGGGAGGAAGCAGGACGGGATGATGGGAGAGGCGAGGGCACGGGAAACAGAGCAGCGAGGGACTGAGGAGGAAACTCCACAGGGAGCGAGTGCTGATGCGACTCACTGTCTGGAATGGAGACGCTGGTGTTTCCATGTAAAATGGAAATAACGTTGAAAAGCGGCTGGCTGAATACATTCATGCTAACTGCCTGCGACCACAAGAGCTCACCACTTCAGAGTGGAACCCACTTTCAACACTTGACTGTGCCACAGATGGTTTTCCAGCTGCCTGCTCCCGACAGGTCACATGACACCAGTGGAATAAAGGCACTTTCTTCATTACAGAATATGAGCTTATAGCAGCAGATGTTCAAAACACATAACATGCTTTCCTCCATAATGGAATGTATGAAGCTTTCATTGTTGCCACGACGATGTCATCAGCTCCAAAAGAAAAAAGAAAAAGGGGGGGGGGGGGGGGTTTTGGGGGGGGGGGGGATTTGCCAGGAGCAGCAGCAGCGGCTGCGTTGCCATGGCGACAGTTGGTGTAAAAAAGATGGTGGTTGGTGGCTGGGTGGTGTGTGGGCGAACGAGGAGAAGCGAGCCAGCGAGCCAACGCTGCTTTTAGGGTAAATATGGTGGAAAGGACGAGCGGAGCTACATCGGGGGGAAAAAAGAAAGATGGAGGAAGGGAGGAGAGAAAAGACATTAAGTAAAAGCAAATGTCTTTAACGCTGCACGAGAGGGAACCCAAGCACGAACGCTGCACAGGATATGAAATTATTTCGAATATCAGTCTGACTGGAAAATTCAATTTCACAGCTCGTGAACAATATCAAACAAACACATCGTCCGAGGAGCGCCCGCTCTGACGGGAGCGCCGCCGCACGAGGAGGCGACATGAAAGAGAACACGGAGGGTGAAGGGCAGGCTAACGGGCGCCGCTAACCCATAACGCCGCTCATCTCCATATTCGGGCCGTTTAAGGCGAGCATTAGCCCCCGCTGATGTTCCCGTGGCCCGTTGTGGACCCGCGGGGCGGTGGGTGGCTTTCTAATGAACTGTATAATTAAATGAGAGGCGAGCGCTCTCTCTGAGACGGCCCCTTAATGAGAGCGGAATTGAAATGAATGGCGGGCAGGTGAAGGACGGAGGGAAAGGGGCGGGGCCAACGCTGCAGAATGTGCGTTTAATGAAGAGGACGTCGGCGTGAGGCGGAGGTCTCCACGGGCGCCATCCAGTACCTCTATTCTGCAGTGCGACAACGTACAGCCCCCCCATATACCCCCCCACCTCTCTCTCTCTCTCTCTCCCCGGTTTTAGGATTTGCATTGGAGAGAAAATCGACTCTTTCCTCTCCTCTTGTGAGCCGCTTTGACTGACACATGCTAACAAGTTAAGGTGTTCGACAGGGATGCCAGCTGAATGGGTAATGTGAAGAGAACCAACCCCTCTCACCACACACACACGCACGCTCGCGCACGCACAGACTCACTCCCGCACACACACACACACACACAGACACACACCACTACCTGCGGTTCAATGACTAAGCAAGGAACGTGCTTCTGCATTTCCGTTTTCATCAGTGCTGGCAAAAGCAGAAAAATCGAAATGTATCACATGATGTCAACTTAATGCGACAGAAAGAAAAAACGATTCAAAAGATCAAAGACATCAAAGGTGAATAATCTTGATGTGGGTAAATGACGAACCGTGTGTCCCTGCTGTGAGGACGTGGACTCAGCTGAACAACAGGCTTAAAGTTAAATATACCATATACGTATACTGAGAAACTGCATTTTCAGAAACCTTCACCTCTTCATGTTCCTATTAAAACATTTGCTTCACTCTTTATTCTAGGAGGAACAAAAACATTGAGGTTTTAAGTAAATATTGAAAACCCTTGTCCTCTGTTTCCAAGGTTTGACAAAATAAGACCACAAATGCAACAATTTCATCAGAGCAGCCTCATGAAAGACGGCTTTAAAAAGCGCTGGTGGCTGTGTTACCACGCTGTAATACAATTAGCACGGCGCTATCGTGGTATCATCATGCCATGCTAATGCCTTTGATAATGGTGACGCTTAGAACATGCAAACATCCTTTATGTGTATTTTAAAGTGTGACGAACATAGTCGTCTCCGCAGGCTAAAATTAGCACTCGTGTTTTTGTCGTATATTTGAAGTAAGTGAAAAAGAGCTGATTTGCTTGTCAGTTATTTAAAAATGAAAATATTGGAGTGTTTTATTTTGAAAGGTCTATTTCAGGAGGTCAGAGTGGCGTCAAGACAATCGGATGAGCAGAGCCCCCCCGCTCCCTGTTGGCCTTGAAGATAATGAAACACTAAGTGATAGAAAAAAGCCTCCTCACACTCTAATTATTCCCCATTTCAGAAGTGAGTCCACCAATCATTGCCATCTTTGTTTCAGGGAGCAAATTGGGCGCTAATCATTTTCTAGTGGATATTCTCCGTCTAATCGTTGGAGATGATTCAGTCGTTATCAGAGGGACGGCTCCTCCTATCGCTCATCTGCACCGCTGGCACAGACGAAGCCATTTAAAAGTGCTGACTCATGCTGAATGTGAATATTTGGCTAATTGGTTGAATGACTCCATTCGGCACAGGAAGTGAGTTTCAATATGTTTAATGCGAAGTGTAAAAAAAAAATGTAATCAAACCACCATTGACACATTAAATGAGATTTCTTTGTAAAGCTATATGTTAAATATCTCCAACTGTGCAGAGTTTGTCGTTTTATGTGATGCAGCTGAAAAAAATCACGTTAGTTAAAAATACAGGGTTTAGCCACGTGCACAAATAAAGAGAAAATGGCGTGATGGCATGATGGCAGGATGTGGAGGAAGCGCGAGCGACAAAAAACATCAAGGACGAGGGGACACTTTGAAGAGCGGTTGTTTCCTTTTCCTGTTTGTCCACACCAATTCCTGTGTCTCTTTTGTTATCACAGTTGGTCGAGGTGATCCATGCGTGACTTCCTCCGTGTGCAAAAATCACGAGTCAGCAAAGTTTTTGTGCTCAGTTTGCTGATTTAAAAAAAAAAAAAATACAACATATGGCATCTTAGTTTTCCCTTCATTAAAATATTCATCTCTAAGTCCAAACATCCATTGGGTGTATCAGTAAATAATGATAATAAGTTGAAAATGTATATTCATCTATCTATATGTACACCGATGTTGTGTATCAGTCTGTAATGCTTGTTAAATCTGCCTCTGACCAGATGGTGATGAGTTCCAGGCTTTCATCCTCTCAGCTCTCAGCTGCACTGTTTCAATAAATTAATATCACCTATCCACACTGGCAGCATACATATTAAAAATAAACTTTAGAGGTTATATGAGTGGGTGGTGTGGGGCGGGGCTACCTTTCACACTGCACCTATCACTGGCTTCTTCTGTCTGGGGTCGGCCTGTCTGTCGTCCCTGTAGGTGTAGCGTTCCGGGCTGGTGTGGCGCTGCCTCACCACCACCGGGTACCTCTCTGGGCTGGTGTAGCGGGCGGGGCTTGCCTCGCGCTCGCCGACGGCTTCGTAGTAGTGGCGCCCCCTGTGTTCGGCGGTGGGAGAGGGCGGGATGTCCTGCCTGGCTGCCGTGCGGTGCTGCTGCCGGGCGTTGGGGGACGAGGGGTAGTAGCGCTGGTCGTACTGGCTGCCCGGCTGGGGGAGGGGGACGCGGGCGGGTTGGTTGGCATGGGGCGCCGTCTCTCTGGGCACGGGTCTGGAGTGGGTGGGGTAATCGTATGGATCCCTCCTGGAAGGGAGAGGCGGTGTTTAGTGAGAACGAGAAGAAATCAGCATTGGAGCGGATCTGTAGGACTCAATCACATGTATGCATGTGCACTTACGGAGGAAGACAATATCTAATACCAGCTGAAACCAGTTTGGAGAGGACGTGCAAGAGACCCGTCCCTCCCTCCCTCCCTCGCCTCCTCCTGTTATTCAGTTTACACGGTGAGGCTGTGGCCTTGGCAGGATCCAGTTGAGGGGGGACATGGATGGAGAGATGCCAAGAGATAACAGCAAATGCCTGGGTAAGCATATATGAGGCTGTGTGTGTGTGGAGGAATGTGTGTGTGTGTGTGTGTGTGTGTCTGTGTGTGTCCCAGGGGTCTGCAATAACGAGGCAGCCAGCTGGAAGTCTCCAGTTCCCTCCCACTAGCTTTGGGTGATTAGGGGCTAAACCCCTGGGTAAGGCGACACGCGGGCCTCAGGGTGACGGAGGGGGGAAGGAGAGAGAGAGACCGAGAGAGAGAGAGAGAGAGAGAGAGAGAGAGAGAGAGAGAGAGAGAGAGAGAGGCTGCTCACCTTTCATGGGCCCATTCAAATGTTTTCCGTCTTATGTGCTGTTTCCAGAGCGGAGGAGTGGGTGAACCTGAGAGTCAGGTCTTCCCTGGACTCTCTCCGAGGGGAAACTCGCTCTATTTATAAAAGGTGGAGGGTGATGATGAGCACGAGCCGACACTCCACATCATAAATGATGACTTCTGCCATTCAACACTTGGCTCATTGAAATCAGCCATGGAAACTTATTTTTCGATTTACGATCAACTATTTTTATGGTTAGTCCAAAGATAACCAACACCACCACCACCACCACCCCGGGTAATAACACACACACCTAAAAATAGACTAGAACAGATATATCACGTTATCTAACACTATTAGTATCATGCAGCTCAATGATCTCATCATCATCTAAGAGAGAGGGAGGAAGTAAAGAATAGCGTGGGGCTGTCAAACTAATTGCTTATTATTCATTCAAGTGACAATTACTGTATATGCATTTGCATATAGGTGTAAACATATGCGTAAGCACATTAATTAAAAAAAGTACATGATAATAATCATGGCTCTTGTGGGCCGCAGACAGTGACGTGGCCGGCCACGAGTTTGATACATGTGGAATAGAGGAAGGATGGATGGATATATAATATTATGTCGAATAGTTTGTAGTATGTTTCCTCAGGTGAGTGAGTGAGTGAGTGAGTGAGTGAGAGAGTGAGTGAGAGAGAGCATCTACAGCTCAAAGCTCCCCAGCCTTCAACAATGGCCGCCACTGTAGTTATTCCACAGACGTCTGGAGCTTAGAGCCTCTTCCTCATTCTGCGATCATATCCTAACCTTCCTCCTCCTCCTCCTCTTCCTCAAGCCCCCTGAGTGGAAATCAGCACCTGTTGACTGACCAATTAGAATGACTCACTCTGCGCAGATTAGGTCACACACAACTCGGTTGTGTGTTTGAGCTTCCCTAGAGGATATTTACGGTGATGTGGACTATGTGAATATATATATATATGTGTGTGTGTGTGTGTGTGTGTGTGTGGAGTGGGAGGCCTGACCACCCAAACTGAGCAGGATACACAGGTGGTCCCTGCATGAACAGCGCTGCCTTGTCCGTCAGCGGATCCGTTAAACCGGGAGTCGCACACACTCAGATAAGACAAGAGAGAAATGTGAGGTCTCATATCGAATGAAGACGTGTGGCGCGGCCGTGGAGGGAGAGCGAGAGAGGAGAGGAGAGAAAAGGACGAAGGTCAAACTCCTCATTAATCCAGATTACGTAGCGAAGGCCACCAGGGGAGAGGGATGAGGTGATGCGGAGATAAAGGAGAGGGAGCACCTGGGTGCTGGCCCACCCAAACACACAGGAACCCTCAACTGCCTCTCCCTCATTTCTTCATCTCTTACATGACGAATGTTTGTCTTGATGTCCTCGGACTCGCAGCTTCCTCCTCCGTGTTTACATTTCAAAGGCAAACTGCAAAAGGTACCTGTTCCTAATTTTCGGAACATTTTTAAAAATCAGGGTTAAGGTTCAGCTCAGTTCTTAAGCTCAAACTGCTCCAAAGTAATTTAGGGCATGAGCGCGACCTCAACTTCCTGGATGACTAAGGGTGAGGACAAATTCCTTTAGTGCTTTGATACCGATGACCTTTGACCTCGCCATGACACGACAAAGCAGCCCTGTGCTCATATGGGAGTGTTTATGTAAAGGAAATGATAGTGATGGTATGAAGGCAAACATTATGGACATTGTGAGGTAATTGTGGGTAATAGCATGACTACCTGCAACCATATGAGAGCACATTAGCGTGTGTATCCGGCCCGGCAGCTGGGGGATTAGGGGTTGTGCAGGCCTCAGTGACCCACAGGGAGTTCCTCATCCCTGGGTCACGCAGCTGCTCTCAGCCTGGTTAGAAGATGGATGTGTTTAGTCTGTGCGTGTTTCTGCTCAGCCCCTTTTTGTGAACCTGAGACTCCCTGCAACCGTGACCGATGTGCGCAATATTTGCATTTTCCATAAATTACGAGCGAACTTGGCGGAGTGTGTTTGTGTATAGCTGAGTGTCAGAACGAGGAGTGCGTTTACTCCTTCGCTTACGTAATGTCCAGGGAAATGCAGCAAACGCGCAAATGTTCACACAACAGATCATAAATGAAAGAAACGAGATAAAGTTGCCATGGTAACCTGTGCCGCCAAAACTATCTGACTTTCCTCCAGATTTGCCACTTTTCTGACATCGAACACGGCGACAGATTACTGCCGGATTAAACTGTTGGGTTGCCGTTGGTGATCACAATTAAATGAAGCCGTGCCAGACGCGACTAATCTGGTCTGAAAGGAGCTCATGACAACGGCAGACGTGGAAACAGTAGGCGTGTTCTCATTCAGCTGTCATGGCGGCTTTAAAACATTAAAAGATATGATGTTTCCTAGAGCGACGCGCAAACAAATAAACAAACAAGTGACAATGAGAAGAAGGAGTTTCAGGAACATGTTTCTTCACCTTAAAGGTGCAGTGTGTAAGATTTTGGTCATTTTTGATAATGATGATAACACATTTTCATAATCACCCATTTACATGAGGAGCGGGCCCTCTCTACGGGGGCGGCCATGTTTTTACAGTAGCCCAGAGGGGACCTACTAATGACAACTGAGGGCTTCCATAGGTTCTCCAGCATGAAGAAAAAGGGTGAGGTGATGGATACAGCAGGCAACTTCAATCCCTTGATGTCTCCAAATCTTACACACTGCACCTTTAAAGTGTTGCTAATGAAGCTCCCATTCAAGGATGATGATGATGATGATGATGATGATGATAGAGAATGTTCAGGAAATTGGGCGACACTTAAAGAGACTGATACAGGAAGTCGTTCAAGTAAATAGAAAGGGGCGGAGTCGGGACTCCAGCATCACTCACTCACTGATCTCCACTGTCCACTATTTCCTCTTTCATGTCCATTTCAGATGGACGCACGCACACACACACACACACACACACACACACACACGTACACACACACAAACACATGCAGCTG
>JAFBJT010105684.1:116144-143578 GCA_016785325.1 Chascanopsetta lugubris
TCATTATTATTATTATTATTATTATTATTATTATTATTATTATTAATAATTGTATTGTCATCGTCATCATCGTTATTATTATGGAACTGTCAGCCAGAGCTGGACTTGCACCTGGAACTGAGAAGCTGACCGTCACACTCTTCAGTATCAGTTAGCAGCTGGGTCATCAAAGTTAATGTTAGCCACCGTGTCTCAGTGTTTACATCCTGCTTACAGTCACACCAATGCAGCTAGCCGAGACTTCTGAAAGTGACGTGAAATACGAGCTACGGCTACAGCGGCTATAGTGTTAGCATACGCAGGCACAGAACACTAAGGTGACCTAAAGGAATCATTTGACGCCACGGTTTGTCGATTGTTTACCTGACTCTATAAACGTCACCCTTTTTGCAGCTGCTAAACAAATCGTACACATCCATGGTCTCCTCGGTGTTCGGGCGGCTCTGTAATGCATTGAGGCGGCCTGTCTTCCGGACAGGTGAGTGGTAGCTGTGTCGGGAGTTTGCTCGGTCTTCTTTTGCAAAGTTGTCAGGGCGGTCACACCTTCTTTTACACTTGTTTACAAGCTGCTCCGAACCTCTTGTGATATGGTGGCTGTTTTTTTCCCCCCTCAGGCAAGCTGAGGAGGAAGTCAGCTCCTACACGGCATCTGATTGGCTGTTGCTCGTCCACTTCCTTGTTTGGGTACAGGGGGAGTACTGATTGGTGTAAATTAGGAAAGCCGTCTACCTCTAAGCCAATCAGAAGGGGGAATAGGGGCGGGTCTATTTCCGCAATTCGTCATGTTCTGCAGTCATGTGACCAGTTTGTTTACATCACTCGCACTGTCTAGTTATCTATTAGTACACAGCTAATGTTTGCGTATGTGCTGCTTTGACACAAACTAAACAAACAGGAAGGAAGAAGTGTGGTTAGATGTATTCAGCTGCAACATGCAACATCACCACGACATGTCACTTAAAGGTGGAGTGTGTAAGATTTGGGTCGTTTTTGTCACTTAAAAATATTACAAAACAATTACCTTATGGCTTTTTCATGAATTTATAATCACCTTATTGTCGTATTTTTGCCTCATTACCCTTAAATGAGCCCATTAATGTATGTTTACATGAGGAGCACGTCTGGTGATGGATACAACATGCAGCTTCACCTCTAGATATCACCAAATCGTACACACTGCACCTTTAAGCGTACTCACAGTACGTTTAATTGTACAACTCTACTTTGTTCTTGTCTCTATCCACAAACATGGCCATATAATGGTTCATGTGTGGTTCAAATTTGAATGGTCCAGGACTTAAAACAATGATGTACTGACACAGCTGGAAAAGTAACACTCATCTGCTGTGTTAGTAGGATATGAGAACCTGAGACGTAAAATGTCTTTCTGGTATTTTATTCTTTGTCGATGCAAAGATGTCACAGATAAACAAACACAGTGTCAAACAACCTGTATGATGTGTGAGACAAAGGCAGGCGAGAAACAGTCATGGTGATAAATGCACATGTAATAATAGATCAAGGCAGATGGCATCATCCTGACTGTGGTGTCTCAGAGATGCAGCGACTCTGGTTTTCAACATGTCGGTCTCCTGATTAAATGTGTTGGATATGGTTCTGGGTTCAATGGTCAAACAGTCACCACAGACAATCTCAGTCTTCTACCACAAAACAATCCAAAATATACACAACGGGTTCAGAGAGGCATATAATGACCAAATATGTTTTTTTCATATAAAAACACAATTTAAAAAACAATTAAAGGGCCAAACAAAAAAATTACATTCAGGTCTGTTATTCATTCTTCTATTTCCATTTTGTGAAGTTTCTTTTTCAGTATGGCGACCTGAAGTCGGAGTTTCTCTCGTTCCAGCAGGAGGTTTTCCTTCTGCAGCTCCAGCACATCCACCTGTAAAGTCTCTGAGAACAGAGGAAAACACATAAATACATGTAACTGATAATAATTATTATCCATTCACATTTCTAAATGTACTTTACTAAATGTAGGCCAACATGTTGCAACACCATGTCTGTACAGTAGCCCAGAATAGACAAACTTAATAATCTTTTCATATAACATTGAAATTCTTTCATTAAATTCTCCATGCCTCTTGAGGTCAAGAGTATGCAGCTGCATCGTGCAACTTCACCACTTGTTGTCCCTAACTCCCACACACTGTACCTTTCACATTAAGAGTCACTCTGGAATGTGTCTGTGTTCGTGCCTCTGGGTTTGAAATGTTCAGAATTAGAATAAAATGTAAAACATTACAGAGTAGAGATTTCATTATCTCATCAACTGAAATTATAAGTTAGAGGCTACCATTGTGCGTCTTCAAAGTATTTCATTTCTTTTCGTTCTTTTCATAGTCTAAATATTTTGGTTGCGGTGTTAAGTAGATTTTTTTAGCAACACTCCCAAATTCCAGACATACCCTCTGATAATGTGCACCTTTGCTTAACCGCAGTTGACAGGTCACTACAAATGTCACATACACGTACGTCAAAGTCCAATGCTTGGTGAAAGAGCACGTCAGAATGTATATAAATCATTGCCTAGAACAGTTTTGTGAACAGATGCGTGCAGGGCGTCGCCGGAGTCACATGATTGGTCAGTGTTGGTCCCACAGGGCGAAAGATCGATGTGTAGTTCGACCTCAACAGGGTAGTGGTCGCTCACTCTCAGCGCCTGCAGGAGGATGTGTCGTGACATCATCACACAGAAGGTCGATGGGAAACGTATATAGAAGTGTTTTGGTTTATGAAAAGGTTGAATTCACCATTTCTTCAGTCATGTTAAACTCTTTGTGGAAGTTGAAGGGCTTGGCAGAGTTGGGCACCATGGAAGCCAGCATGTCTTCTCCGTACACAACGATCCTGTCAGAGGAAAATGTATATTATTCATTCATGACAACAAAATAGCATCGTACCGATACGTATATCGTTTCTTTCAATTCAGCAGCAATCTATCTTTTCTCGCTGAAGTCCACCTGCCTGTCATAGGTGTGATCATTGGATGTATTCGCTGTGGTGTCCACGTCATCTCCAATCAGCCAGTGGAAGTTCTTGTCGCTGCGGATTCGGATCTCCTTCATTTCTTTGCGTGTGACATATGCACCGTCTGCGTTGAAATCTCCCAGGATCATGATGTTCTGAAAGAAACGCAGAGCAGTCATTTCTATTAACACTCGTAAAATGTGACATATTGGACCTTTAAAACTGAACTCACATCAGTTTTCCACTTGTACTTAACCACCTGGACGACATCGTACAGCTCATCCAGCTCCTTCTCTGAGTCGGAGGGTGTGGTGTGGACTGGGATCAGAACTATGTCCTTCAGCACTGAGACAAATACATACGTCAGGTGTTTGTCTTCATCATCGTGTCCCATCATGATATTACATCGGCCTCGCGCGCACACACACACACACACACACACACACACACACACACTGACAGAAGTTGACCACTTGCCGCCTGCTTTCATTCACCTGTCAGACTAAACCAGATCAGATCATGTCGAAACAAGTCCACACATAGATGTGACTCACAGACAAACACCACAGACACAGTCACCATGGCTGTCATATAACAACATAGAGCGACTCCCTGTCAGACAGACCTGTGTGGTGCGGTCTGAAGTGGAGGATGTACGGCTCTCGAGCGAAGGCGTCCACGTCGTCGACCTGGTTGTCTTCATATTGGTAGCAGTCGATCAAGCTGACCACATCGTCCCTGTTGTGGGGGGAGGGGGTTGACAAGTTGTGTTGTTTATCCAGTGGTCACACACACAGATGAAGTCAAGTGAAGTAAATGGAGCTCACCGGAAGAGGAAGAGGAACTGCTCCTTGTATCTGTTCCGGCCCAGACGGGTGCTGAGCTGCAGGGAGTAGTGGTGGCTCCTGTTGACCCTGACATTAAAGAATCGCAATCAGACAAAGTGGAGTTGGTTTGTGAAGATGATTGCTAGCTGTACATGTAATATGTGCCAGTATCATAGATTTGTGTTTGCTACAGATAATTTTCAGCAGTCGTTCGAAAGCCAGTGCAGAAAGCTCATAGGTGTTGTGCTGTGGGAGACAGAGTGACAAGGACTTGGGTGTCTGCTCCACAGATGTAATGTGACAATGGGAAAAGCTCTGAGGGTCTGTGGATCTACAGCAGGGCCGTCAAACATACGGCCCGTGGGCCAATACATATGCTTCATGAATAGAAAAGAGAGACAATGGAACAGTGTTCTCAACACTAACATCAAAATCAGCATGAAAAAAACTGAGCTCACCTGTTCAGTTCTTTGAGGAAGAGTTTGACAGAAGCTCCGCTCACATCTACAACCTCCAGAATGAGGATGATGTCGTATCGAGACACGATCTGAATTTTTTAAAATCAGATTAGTAAGAGACTGAAGCTATGAGGAAATTAGCTGCACCTGTGAGAGCCACAAAACTTTTTTTTTTTTAAAACAACCACAGCAGGGCATCCATCTGCTTACCTGACTTTCAAACAACCCACGCCTCTTACCTTAACAAGAGCCGACAGCACATCTGGATCCGAGACCTTAGCCAATCCGAACCTCTGGATGTTGAAGGCAGCTATCTTCATCTCTGACGAGGGGAAAGACTCGGAAATTCAAACCGAAGACAAGTGTAGAAATTCGTTATTTACTCTTTCAAACAAATAGTCCTTCCCCCGCCGCTGCTGTGCGTCCCCGTGTCGCACCCCCTCCAGAATAAACCTGAACTTGATGTCAAGAGACGCGTTCACCTGTGGCCGTTCTTTAAAGGTATGGTTGCGTAGCTGCGCCTGAGAAGACAGAGAGTCAGTGTTTGCTCAAAGGGCAAAGCCTGAGGGGATAGACCCGTTTGACTGTTTACTACCAGCAGGCACCAACAATGACTCACTCAAATGTCCAGCGCGTACACTTGTACGGGCATTATCTCCTTTTCTATCGACTAGTGTTTTTTTGTGTGTCAGAAATGGGAATCCTCTCTAGAGAAAACACCTGGGGGGGGGGGGGGGGGCCATTTTTAAATACTACCTTTTCTTTTTGTTGGGCGGTGTTTTTTCGACACCTTTTGTGTTTGAATGACAATTTCAATCATTTGAATAGATCTACACTATTAGCTGCATTTTTCTGCCTTCTTCAGAACTACGGTCCTTCTCATTAGATAATGACCTTTATTAACTCCTCAAGGAAGTAGAGAATAGAGATAAGGAGTCAAAGGGGGAAAGTGACACACTTTTTTAAATTTTTTTATTTTTTTATCACCCTGCTCTCTTCTCTCCTCATCCAGCACCACTTTGGCACAGCACAGAAACCTCACGTGGATATAAAACCAGTACACACTCGATCATACAAATGCATGAATGGATGCTGTGAGGATTCGTTAGGGGCTCGTAATGGTTATAATGACTTGTCTGTGTCACGCTGCATGTATCCTCAGACATGGAGCTGGCCTGGAATCCGGCATGACAGGACAAACAAAGCATCCTCTCCAGACCGAAGGGGGGGGGGGGGGGGGGGGGGGGGGGGGGGGGGGGGAAAAAATGGGAAAACAAATATGCAGTGCAACTGGTTCAGCCACACTGGGGGAGCCGCATAACTTCCCCCATCAGGCCACACCTGAGCCTGCCTATAAGAATGATGCTCGAGGAGACAGGGGAAGCACACCTGAGTCCGACCACTTCCCGAACCTCTTCACCAGCTCCTTTCGCTGAGACCTCCACACCATGAGTCTGAGGGGCACGCGCTCGCTCGGCCGCCAACAGCAGCGCTCCGGCCCGGGCAACTTCAGCAGCATGTCCATGGGATCCTACACCTTCCAAAGGGCGAGCAGCGGGTCAGGGGCGAAGGCCCCGATCACGGCCGTGACGGTCAACAGTCACCTGCTGACCCCGCTGAACGTGGACGTGGACCCCACCATCCAGGTCGTCCGCAACCAGGAGAAAGAGCAGATCAAGACCCTCAACAATCGCTTCGCCTCGTTCATCGACAAGGTAAGGTGAGCGCAGGTGAACGGCGAGTGTGAGTGATCCCTGTGCGTCCGTGTTGTTGACCCTTGCTTCCCCCCGGGGGTGGGGGGGGGTTGTCACAGGTTAGATTCCTGGAGCAGCAGAACAAAATGCTGGAGACAAAGTGGCAGCTGATGCAGAATCAGACGTCGGCCTCCTCCAACTTGGAACCCATGCTGAAGGCCTACATCGGCAACCTGGAGAAACAGCTGATGTCCATCAACAACGAGAAGCAGAGGCTCGACATGGAGAACGCCGTCATGCACAAGAACGTGGACGACTACAAGTCGAGGTGAGGCAGAGGAACCCGTCGAGCCAGTTAACCTGAGATGTTCCGGAGATGTTCCGGGAGGGAAATCTGACCTGTGGCTCGTTTCAGGTACGAGATAGAAATCAACAAGAGGAACGACGCTGAGAATGAGTTTGTCATGCTCAAAAAGGTCGAGTATGCAGCCGCGTAGTCTTTCAAAGACGCGTTTCGCTCAACTGCAGGAAATGTAATTGTCATACAGTCCATGTTATTTGTCTTTTACTGAACACCTGCAGGATGTGGACTCAAGCTACCTCTCTCAAGCTGATCTGGACGACCGGTTGTCTGGTATCCAGGATGAATTCAACTTCCTCAAGGCCTTTTATGATATGGTAAAAAACTCTTTCAAATGTAATATCAAAGTGTGCAGGATTGGTTCATTGGTGTATGTGAGCACATCTGTCAAAGTTGGCCCATTAACACCAGTAGGACTTGGCAGGTGTGCAGGATATAGGTAGTTACTTTTTAAGCCTTTGTAGCAACCTGCCCACTCGTTGGCACCAAAAAGAAATTTGAACAGAAAATTGCCAAATGCACCTTTAAAGGTGCAGTGTGTAAGATTTGGGTCATTTTTGTCACTTCCGAAAATATTACAAAACAATTACATACTGACATTTTCATGAATTTATAATCAAGTAAATATTTTCCCCCATGACCCCGGAATGAGTTAATATATACTTACACGAGGAGGGGGTCCTCTGTATGGGGCTGCCATGTTTTTACAGTGGTAAAAGTGGACATACTAAACATTTTCTGAGTTTGAATGACAACTGAAGGGTGATAGTGAGGTGATGGATACAATTCAACAATTCAATTCAATGCAACTTCACCTCTAGAGGTCACCAAATCGTACACACTGCAACTTTAACAAAACATTGCCAAACGCGCCTTTAAGGAACTTGAGAAACACATAAGAAAATGAGATGGCTGCACCAACATTTCAAACCTCTAGAGGCTGTTTTTCTAGGGAAATCCTGCATATTACACATTTAAATGTAAGGAAAGTTCAATGAACTCTCTATTCTACATACAGAGTGTGAGCCATTCTGTGTCATGTCTCTTCATGGCTGTGGTCTCTGTTGGTTTATCAAAGGAGCTGAAAGAGCTGCAGGAGAACCTGAAGTCCGTCTCAGTGGTGGTGCAGATGGACAACTCCCGTGACCTGAACATGGAACAGATCATAGCTGGCGCTAAGGCTCAGTATGAGGACATCGCCTCCCGCAGTCGCACGGAGGCTGAAAACTTGTATATGAAAAAGGTGAATGAAGATGCAAATGCAGTGAAGGAGTCAATCTTGATGTATTTGTAGCTCTAACATCTCTGCTCCTGTTCGATTCCTGCTGGATCCAGGTGGACCAGATCACTTCAGAGGCGGATCAGTATGCCACTGAGATGCGAAACAACAAGGAGGAGATTGCTGGGCTCAAGTGGACGATCAGCCGCCTGCAGAATGAGATCCACAGTGCGAACGCTCAGGTGAGAGGAAGAGGCAGCTGTGAAATGCAGTTGTGTTGGATGATGCGTTCAAAGACGTCGTAAATCAGTGAGAGGAATCCAATCAGAAGCAATGGAGTAAACCTTTCAAATTTCATATCTGACAACTTTTTTTTAAAATTAAACACTATTTTAGGATTTTAAAGAAACAAAATGCTGAATTTCTTTTAAAACACATCTCCCCCTAAAGGTTCAGTGTGTAGGATTTAATATGTAGCGGTAATGTTGCATATTGCAACTGAATAACCCATCACCTCACCCTTGCAAACCATCCCTCAATGTTAAAGGTATAGCGTGAAGAATTTGTTACATCTTTTTATAACTTTGCTCATGTAAAACAAGACATCATGTTTAACAAGACAGACACATGAGTAGAGGTAGAGTTGTTGATGTGGTGTGTTGTGCCGGAATGATGACAACATTCTCGACCTCAGTGATCAAACTGTCTGGCTGCCTCTACATGTTTTGGGCGAGGTGTAACAAGTCACATTGTAAGACACATGCTCTAACAAGGAAATGGTCCAAATAACATCAGTGTTTAATGTGTTGATTGACATGCTGACACCATCTGTCCCTGATTTTTTTTTTTGTCAGCTCACCAACCTTGAGACCCAGCTCACCGAAGCAGAACGGCGTGGGGACGGGGCCGTGCAGGACGCAAAGGTCCGCATCAGGGACCTGGAGCTGGCTATGCAGAGGGCCAAACAGGACATGGCTCACCAGCTGAGAGAGTACCAGGAGCTCATGAACATCAAGCTGGCCCTGGACATAGAGATCTCCACATACAAGAAACTGCTGGAGGGAGAGGAGGAGAGGTGAGTGGGCGGGGCTCAGCAATCAGGATCTAATTCAGGTTTGTCTGCAAATCAGAGCATAAAGAAACACCTCACTCCACCAGATGGTTATCAATCACCCATCAGGTCAGACTGGTAAGTCAAAGGAAAGATAGAATCTGACCATTGTGATGAACATCATGGGCACAACGTGACTTCCCCTTGTGGTTAGAAAACATCAGTCCTGTGTTGCTCTAATTCTAATCTCCCTTCATTAGCTGGTAACATTTATGCATTCTTCTTCTTCTTCTTCTTCGTATTATTATTATTATTATTATTATTATTATTATTATTATTATTATTATTATTATTATTATTATTATTATTATTATTATTGCTGTTATTGTTATTATTATTATTATTATTATTATCATTATTATTATTATTATTATTATTGTTATTATTATTGTTGTTGTTATTGTTGTTGCTGTTATTATCATCATCATCATCATCATCATTATCATTATCATGATCATTATTATTATTATCATTATCATTATCATTATCATTATTATTATTATTATTATTATTATTATTATTATTATTATTATTATTATTATTATTAAGTGGTAATTATATTAATGCAGTAGCATCGTTCAGAACTCCCAGGCCTGAAGATGGGGCTGTCTGTGTGTCTGTAACCTCTGGGGTGCGCTGTAAGTCACTCAAATACAATGTGCTCAGACAGAAATCACGTGACATTCCGAGCACTTACTAAATAGTGTCTAAATAGCTCCCTCTACAGTCATTGAATGCCTCCTACACATTTTCCCACATGCAGAGAGCAGAACATCTGTTTAGACAACATATGTGAGTGCAGTGAGTCTGAGCTGCAGCAGGGGCTAATTAAAGGCGAGTTCACAAAATACACTACATATGTAGCAGTGGTATCCCAAGCGATGCATAATGTGTGAAATTGGTGGACAACACCTTTAAAAGCCTACTCCTCACAATATATTTTTACTTTCTCACTGACAGGCTTGGACAGGGCTCCATTGTCAACATCCACGAATTGCCAGGCCAGAGTAAGTAAAGTAAGCATGCTTTTTATAACCACTGTACCACTAGTGATGTCATATCCTGTTTCTGATCACTTATGTTCTGGACCATTCTCTGTACAGAAGCCCCCAAGGTTAACACTCACCGGCGGCAGAGGTCAAATCCACTCGTCATCAAGACTGTGGAGACGCAGAACAGATTTTATGAGACACAAAATAGTGTCATCGATGATTGAGCGGCTGATTCAATAAAACTCCGAGAAACAAAAAATGATCATGTCAATCACACATGAACCTCCATTTAAGCCATAGTAGCCCCACTGCCTTATATGAGCCAGCTGTGTGTTATTTGTTCTATTCCTTGTCGTGTTTGATATCTCACTGGTTTCCATGTTTTGTTCAAATAAAGAATTATTCAGCCCCATCAGGTGTGTCCATTCTCCTGTTAGTGGAAACAGCTGTATTTTTGCAAGTCATGTTATTATCGTTATTATTATCTTCATTGCAAATTAGAATTGTAAAAAGGAATACATTGATCCATGACTGAAATGACTCCATTTTCTACAATTAAATGAAAACTACTGATCATACAGACATTATTTGTATTGCTTTTTATTAATCTATTATCAGCTATGTTACATTCATTTTGTATCTAAAAAAAAAAAAGAAAATAGGTAACAACTAAATGACATAGTATGGCGTCATTACTATTATGGTAGGAAATAACTAATAAGAAAACTAAAATGACTAAAGATAATACATTAGAGTAATACAATACCCTCTTATTGTAAAGTTGATCTATTTCTAAAATCCCCATATAAAACACTTTAGTTATTTTACATGTAGGTAATTCATCAATATTTAGTTATACTACAGTATTTTACATGTTTTTACTGATCTGTTTGTATATTTTTTATTTTAATTGTTGTTATGGTTTCTAATTGTTTCCTATGTTTGTCAGCCACACAAAGTTTTATAAAAAGGAAACATCCGGGCTCCCTACTGTTTTTTTTTTTTACTTGCAACTTTATTTAAAATCATATGGTGGCCGATGGGGAGGAGACTTTCACTGTTGAGTCTAATTTCCGCTGACTGTACTTCCTGTTATGGGTCAGCGTGGTGGCACAATTCAAACCGGAAGCTGTAGATCCTCAAATAGCAGCCACGGTTAATCGTTTACTCCACTTGTTGAAACCCAAATCTGTACGTGACCTAAACATATCATCTCTGCACCACTCGTCGTCTCGATACCATTGTTTTTCAGCGGTGCTGCGTTCAAGGTAACGTTGTACTTTTCTACTTTACTGAGAAACTACAAACTTTGTCGTATCAAGTGTTAGAAGTAGGGTTGTGTGTTTAATTACTCAACCTGCCTACAGACATGTTTCCTGTATGTTGTCACTCCCACAGTCAGTTGTACTGAATATGAACACTCTTTCAGCACAGCTGTGTAATTCTGATATTATGTTAAAGGTGCAGTGTGTAAGATTTGGCAACATCTGGAGGTGAAGTTGCCTGTTGTATCCATCACCTCACCCTCACCCTTCTGAGCATGCAGGACAACCGATGGTAGACTTCAGTTGTCATTGCTTATTTTGTCCACTGTGAGAGGACCCGCTTCGCATGTAAATATATAAATCACTGGGCTCATTTCAGGGTAATGGAAAAGAAATAAAACATTGAGGTGATTATGAATTCATGAGTTGTCAATATGGAATTGTTTCGTAATATTTCTAGAAGTGATCAAAATGACCTTTTGGTCTTACACACTGCACCTCTAAGACTTTTTTCTTTATATGTACATGTGATTATGCTCTTCCTTTCTCCCTGTTTCAAGACTACAATACTAATCTCCGCTAATTATCCATCCATTCATCTGCCTATCTTTCCAATAATCCAGCATAGTTTATTATTTTCATGATTTTCTACTTTTTGTTGTCTGTCCGCCCATCTTTCTATTGCTCTCTCTCTCTCTGTCCATCATGTTTCACGTAGTCTCTCTCTCTCTCTCTCTCTCTCTCTCCCCACAGTGACCTGACACAATGGACAAAGACGCGATGCTGACTCACATCTTGAAGCCGAGCGGCTCGTCTTCTCTCCTCGGAGGAGAGCCTCTCGTCAGCACGATCAGCAGCAGCAGGTTCATTTCACTGCGGACTGCTGGGGCTCAGGGACCGGACGAGGAGGCGGAGGACACGCCTCCCCCCTTTGACCTCGCCATCCACACGGCTCTCTGTGGCGAAGTCAGAGCTGTGGTGGTGGTGGGTGGACAGGGATCGGGTAAAACCACCAGTCTGGAGAAGCTGGTTGTGGACTGGGCCAAAGGAGAGCACCTTCAGGGATTCTCCCATGTTTTCTACTTCCGCCTGAGGGAGATCAGGTCTCTGCAGGGCGAGCTGTCATTGGAGACTTTAATGTCGCGTCCTCACGTTCCCCCTGGGACCTCGCACCTCATCCTGCAGAAACCAGAGGAGGTGTTGTTTGTCTTTGATGACGTGGACCTATATGAACCTTCCCTGGATGCCTTCGACCACATCCTGTGCTCTGACCCCAGCCAGGCAGTGTCCGTGTCCTGCTTGATATCCAGCCTGCTTCATGGATCGCTCCTGAGGGGAGCTGCCTTTGTGGTGGCAACAAGGCCGACGGAACATCTGAAATTCCTGCGCGGCACCAGGGTGGAGATTCTGGGTTTTCTAAAGCCCCAAAGAAACAAGTTCTTCCACGGGTTCTTCGGTGACCCGGCAGCTGCTGAAAAAGCTCTACGGCACATGGAGAGGACTTTGGGCTTTTATGATTTTTGTAGATCTCCTAGATTTTGCTGGACGGTTTGCTCTATTTACAAATCCCTGATGGATGCCGGAGCAAAACTTCCTGAGACGTTGACCCAGCTGTTTGTAGATATCCTTGCTCACCTGATTCAGGCGCTCTCGCTGAACGAGGTCTGCAGAAGAGAGCTGGTCCTGGCCCTGGGCAGGATGGCTTCTCATTGCTCGGTCAGTCACCGTCCAAGCAGCACCAAAGAACAACTCGACTCCTTTGGTTTTCAGAACGTTCTCAGCACAGTTGATGCTTTCTTGCAAGTCGACAGTGACCTGGAGTCAAGAGTTTTCTCCTTCGCCTCCCAGCTGATGCAGGACTTCATGTTGGTCGTGTCTTTCTATTTGGACAAGTCCACATCTGGGGGTCTGGCGAAGATGTCGGAGGAGCACAGAGGTCATGCTAGGTTTCTAGATCTCTTCCTGTCCGGGCTCTCTGAGTCCGATCAGCGCCGGCCCCTGGAGACGCTGCTGGGGCAGTTTGACTCGGATCGTGTCGTGGATTTTAAAAGTTGGCTCAAAACCAGCTCAGGGAAAACCCTGAAGGGTTTTGACAAAGACGGGCACCACCGATGCTTCCATCTACTGCATCAAGCTCAAAATGAGAGTTGGGTGAGAGAGGTTGTCGCCTCATCCAGTTGGAGATTCCTCAGCTACAGTGACCTGAGCCTGCAGGACTGTGTCGCTCTGAACTACGTCGTCTCATGCCTGGGAAAAGCGGAGCTGTTCAATCTGTACAGGACGACGGATTTGACGGAGGAGCAAGTGGAAGTCCTGGCTCCGGCTATGAGCGTATCCCATAAAATACTGTAAGTCGTGCTAGACGATGGTATGTTGTGATATTGTAGTGATATTTTGAGTCTATGCTTTTTGTTGTGTCTTCCTCAGGAAGCACGGTTGTTTGAATCGACAAATTTTTTTTGGTTCACTTTGTTATGAATGAATCTTAATATTGACCGTGTCCCTTCTTCCTTTGACACTTAATTTGACTCCGCCCTCCTTTACATGTCATCATAAGTAACGTAAAGCTCTTATGTTCCTCAGCTTGTCGTCCAGCTCCTTGAGAATTGGGGCAGTGCGTCAGTTGGCTTCAGCTCTGAGCAGAGGATGCACCGAGGAGCTGGATCTCTCGCACAGTCACCTCGGAGATGAGAAGTTTAAAGTGCTCAGTGTCGGACTGAGAAACTGCAAGCTGCGCACTTTGGAGTAAGACTGACTCAATGTTTTCCTATAACTCACCCCCTCACAGATTGAGCAATTCTATTGGATTTGGATTGTTATAGGTACAGTCTTTGGGTTTGGTGACATCTGATGGTGAAGTTGAATGTTGCACCTGAACATTCCTCACCCAGGGTAAAGCCAAAGTAACCTCCAATTATCATATGGAACCACAAGGTGTGTCGCTTCTTCTTTTTGGTCAACTACAAAACCATCAAAATGCAGTATGGCTGCCTTGTATGACTCTACCTTAACCCTTGCTAAATCATCCCATGGGCCAGATTGGACCCCCAGGCAGCCCCCTCAGGAGTTGATATCATAATGTCATTGAATGTAACAGAGCAGTGGTTAAAAAAAAGTTACATTTAATCCTTCAGGATTATCCCCCTCACAGATTGAGCAATTCTATTGGATTTGGATTGTTATAGGTACAGTCTTTGGGTTTGGTGACATCTGATGGTGAAGTTGAATGTTGCACCTGAACATTCCTCACCCAGGGTAAACCCAAAGTAACCTCCAATTATCATATGGAACCACAAGGTGTGTCGCTTCTTCTTTTTGGTCAACTACAAAACCATCAAAATGCAGTATGGCTGCCTTGTATGACTCTACCTTAACCCTTGCTAAATCATCCCATGGGCCAGATTGGACCCCCAGGCAGCCCCCTCAGCCCCTCCACCTCCAGCATCCTCGCAGACATTTCTCAAATGAACTTGGATTGGATTCTTGGCCTTGTCCTTTATTTTATTCCCCAGACTGACAGTTTGCAAACTGACCGGGAAGAGCTGTGAGGATCTGGTGTGTGTGTTGACGTCAGGCTCCTCTCAGCTGCAGGTGTTGCACATCATGTTTAACCAGATTGGCGACCAGGGCTTTATGACACTATGCAAAGCTCTGCGTAGTCCTCAGTGCCAACTCCAGCAACTCCAGTATGTACCTTCAGCAGTGTTTACGGTATTATAAAACCCCGCCGACCCATGTCTCGATCATTAATCTGACTTTATTGTCTTTCATAAAAGGCTTAAAGGCTGTGATCTGACGGCAGCATCTATGGAGGCTTTATCAGCAGCTCTGTGCAGTGGAAAATCAGTGCTGAGGAAAGTGGACCTGACACTGAACCAGATTCGTGACAATGGAGTGGAAGCTTTGTGCAAGTCGCTGCAACACCCACTGTGTAAACTGCAGAGCCTCACGTAGGTTTCCAGTTGATTTATTGTCAGCGTGGTTTGGCAAGCTCTAAAAAATGTACGCAAACCCGTATCGATGCCACGCCACTGTGCGCCTCATCTAACCAGAGCTGTCTCATCAGCATTCTTAATTCTATCCTCACATCATGAGACTTTGTGACATTGACTTTGGACCCTTGAAATCGAATCAGTTAAAGTTTGACTCCGAGAGACAAAGGGTGTACTATCAGTTTTGATTGATAGGGCCAAAGGATGTTTAAGGACACCATCATGCTAAATGATATCGTTAACCACCCATATAGTAACAGTTAATCATTTGATCTGTGCCAAAGTTGTTTTGGGTAGGTGTAAACACACCACCCCTCCTGCCCTGCATGCAACACACACTGCAAGCTACAATCTGCGTTTATTATGGAGATAATGAAACTTTATCAAGCTAATTAATCCAACTGTGAGATCAATAAAGCTGATCTTTTATGTCTCTGTCCAGGCTGTTTGATACTGAGCTGACTGGTGTGTGTTGTCCTCAATTAATGGAGACCTTGATGTCTGAGCACTGCTCTCTGTTGGAACTGGATCTATCAGTGAATGATTTGGGCCAAGAGGGGGCGCTGCTGCTATGCAAAGCTCTCAGTCACCCTGGATGTCCATTGGAGAAACTTGGGTAGGGTTGTCTCCTTTTCACTTTTAAAGGTACAGTGTGTACGATTTTGGTCATTTTTGTCGCTTCTAAAGATTTTATTTATGATGATTTATGATCACGTAAATCTCCATTACCCAAAAATGAGCCCATTGATATTTACATATATATTTATTTATATATATTATATATTTACATGAGGAGGGAGAAAAGTGGACATACTAAACATCTTTTTGAGTTTTAATGACATCTGAATTCTACCAGATGTACAGGTGATGGAAACAACATGCAACGTCACCTATACAGGCCACCAAATCGTAAACACTGCCCCAACCTGGTGGATTTGAATCTGTGCGTTTCCGTTTTCACGCTGGCAGTTTTCAGCCATTCCAGTGTCGGGGTCCTACTCTGTGCAGACTCTGCGGAGTTTAGCTTTGAGAAGAGTGTTTCTTCTGAACTGCAGATCAGAGAGTTTGGATCAGTACCTAAAGTGAAACGACGCTCGCGCTGTAATCAGCTGACTCGTGTTCATGCAGTGATCGTACAATAAGTCAGCTGATAGAATCCGGCCCTGCAGCATTCCACCCTGAGATGCCACTCAGATGAATCTGACTGCACACTCCCCTCACTCCCCTCACTCCCTCCCTCCCTCACCCCACACTCCTGCAGACGGCCCTGGAAGAATCTCCTCATTGTCTCAGGATGGGTTCATGAAAATGTATGAAAATGTCGGCATGTGATTGTTTTGTCATGTTTTTTGTAGAAGTGACAAAAAGGACAGAAATCTTACACACTGCACCTTTAAGGAAACTTGCTGTTCCTGTTACATTTCGATGTAAATGCTCATCAAACTGCTCTCTGCTCAGCGGGTCTTCAGCCTGTTTCACAGTGTGAAATACATGAATCAACCTTTGACCTCCGGCTGAGAGACGTCCTGATTGGTCCGCTGTAAATCTGCCTTTTGTTTCCCTCCCTCAGCGAATCCCTCTGCAGCTGGAGGAGGATGGTTGGGAAAACTTCCCTCACCTCAGCCCTGAGTCCTCATTGGTGGGCGGAGTGTTCCATGAGGACCCTCCAGGTCTCCTCTGATTGGTCCTTCGCTCCACTCTGACCTATCAGCCTCTGCCTGGATGAGTGGGCGCTTCCTGATTCCCTCCACCAGCTGCTGCAGTCAATCAGCTTATTCAGCAGCATGTGAGTGTGAATGTGTGTGTGTGTGTGTGTGTGTGTGGCCGCCCCCTTCACCCCCCCTCCCCTCCACAAAACAGCCCCATCCCCCTTTTCCTCACACCCTCGTGTGCTGTTTCCCCCTCACTCTGGTAAATATACATTGACTTGTGATTCACTGGTGCCACACGAGGCCCAGCACCCGCCTGTCTGCCGTGTGTGTGAGTCAGTGGAGAAAGTTACAGCTGTGTGTGTGTGTGTGTGTGTGTGTGTGTGTGTTTTCAATGCAGCAGCGTCTCCTCTGCAGCAGTTTCCTGCCTCGGCCGGGACAGAGAGGACGGAGCCAACTGCATTGCAGCTGAATCCCAGGTCCCGCACAAGGTAAGAGGGGCTGTGATCCCATGCTCTGTGTTGTTGTTCTGATGTTTTCATATGTTGTGTGTTTGTTGTTTAACATGGAGACCCAGTGCTTTGGGTTAGGTTTGGGTTTGGGGGTCTGGGCAGCAGATGACAGAGCAGTGTGAGCGGGGGTCTGGGAGGGAAAGAAAGTGTTTTTGTTTTTTGTTTTTTTACGACAGGTTCTCGTCCAGTGAAATGGTGCAGGACTGAAAACACACTTCCTCTGCAGAGGACAGTTTGTTTTGGATCTATCTTTAGTAAATAAGATGTTGTTATTTACACCATCGTGAGGTTTAAGTCGGGGTAACCTACAAACCACACTGTACCAATTCCATTTATGTTGAATCAAAGGCAGGTTATTCTGCACATTGGTTTTGTTTCGTCAAATCTCAAAACTTTACCAAAACAACAGTAACAAGCTCAGAATGTAGCTTTAATTAGTCTCGTAAAACTATTATTTGGACTTAAACTGGCTTTTAAATCTCGGTTATCCCCAAGTCTGGGTCACCATATGTTCTTAACCCCTCAATCTTATTTTGTTAATCTGAGGGGGATTAAGATTGAATTCAAAGCAGTGTATTGTAATGATACAAAGTTTTAAGCTCCTAAAAGTTTCAGAGTCTGTTGTACATTGCTTTCTGATCTAAAATCAACATATAAAGATGTATTCAACCTGTATAAAGGTTAACGCTCATGGATGTGAGTCATGTGAAGGCCGCAGCAGGAATTCCATGGTGGGAGTTGCCGTCCAGACTCTGTTTTGATAAATTGATCCTTGAGAGTCTCCTCACTCCCACAGCGAGCAGCTTAGTCTCCAGTTCCTTACTTCGTTAAAGGTGGAGTGTGTAGCGCTTTGTTTATGTTTACCCCCGGAGCAAGGCCATGTTGCGCCATCATGTGTTTACAGCAGCAAGTAAACATGATTTCTCTGGTAAGTGAAGGCTGCTCCAGGTGAGGTGAAGGGTTCAGCTGCAGGACGCCACGTTAACCCCACACACTCTGCCTTTAATACCCTATCGGCTGGAACACCCACACTGTTTGCTTTGATTCAGAATCTGTCCACAACATTGAGGTTTGGAAAGGTATCCTGTTGATTTTCCTGTTGGGGTGGAGCGTCTGCCCTGATTGCATGAGGTCATAGGTTCAATTCCCGTCCACCCTCAGACGCATGTTGCTTTGGATAAAAGCTGTCTGTTGTTATTGTAGAACAAGAGGAAGCAAATAATTCACCAATATTATACTTTAATGGCCTTTCTAGAGTTAAAGACTTAAAGGTGCAGTATGTAAGATCTTATGTTGGTAGAAAACAATATTACAACACAATCACCTCAATGTATTTTTGTTCCCATTATCTTTAAATGAGCCCATTAATGTATATATACATGAGTGGCTCCTCTCGAAGGAGGCCGCCATGTTTTTACAGTAGCCCAGAGGGAATGTACTAAACATCCTTTGAGTTTTAACAACTGACGTCGACCACAGGTTCTCCTGCATGTTCAGAGTGAGGTGATGGATTCAACATGTAACTTCACCTCTCACCAAACCTTTCACACTGCACCTTTAAACCCCCCAAAAGGTGCGTCTTTAAAAACTCACAGTTAAGGACCAGCGCTAACTCACAGTTAAATCCAGACACAGAATATAAACTCATAAACCGGCACGTAATAAAACTGTTGTGTCGGTGTCAGACTTTTATAGCAGGTCAGCGATGAAGCTCTGAGTCAAGCTGCCCGATGATGTGAGAGGTGTTTAGTGTCGTGAGTAACTCCTCCTCATTGAATCCGGGCCTCCAAAATAAAAGCTGTCATTAGAGCGGGTCGTCAGAATCCACAGTGATCCCTGCACAGGCTCATTTTCACCGCGGTGGCAGAAATGAGCCGCTTGCCAACAACCTCCTGGTGAGTCGGACATGTGGTTGTTTTAGCTCAGAGGATCCGTGACAATGTGTTTCCCTCCTCCTCCTCCTCCTCTTCCTCCTCCTCCTCCTCCTCACTGCCGGTGTCTGAGCCATAAACAAAGTCAACAAAGACATGTCATCTGCTGGAAGGTTTTCCTTCACCTTGTTATTTTTAACTTTTTCTGGCCTCTTTGGAAGAAGAGCTCACTCCTAGATAGATGACTCCTTGACTTGTTGGTTCTAAACCTTCGATTGAATCTGGAATGTTCCTTGAAATTCCAGGAATTAACCTCAGATTCTCAAACTGGGACCAGATGTTGGGATGGACTCTAATCTGAGCTCCACCCTAAAATGTTCTTCAAAATCCAGATTATAGGACCTTCTCTCTGGGCCGTGATTCCACCCACCTGTCGCTCTGCTTACTTATCGTGACATCATTTGTTGTTCTTATTCTATTAGAATAAATAGAACAGAATAGAGTAAACGTATAACTTTATTGTCAATGTAACACGTACACCGAATAAAATGCAGTCTTCAGTGCAAGTAAATGAATATTATATAAATACACACTTTCTAGAAAAAAAGTTAAACACACAGATTAAGATGATATAAAAGATACGCAAGTTTAAAGAAACACTCATACAGAAACCTACAATAAACATTGTTTGAATTTTGTATTTATTTATACTTTTGGTGTCAATTACTTGTGTGATTAAAGTTTTCATCTAGTTTGTTATGGTCCTTAATTGACCTATCGTAAAATACCAGACTAAATATGACGTCTTACCTCACGATGTCAAATGTGTCTGGCTCTCTCTGACAGTGATTCCCATCATGGAGGTTCCCAGTCGGCCTCAGCCCTCCTTCACACTGGCTCTCCCCAAACCTGCCCCATCCTCCCTCACTGCCTACGGAGCTGTGCAGCCAGTCTCCAGGAAGGACTCGCTCAACAACAACAACAACCTCCCGGAGATGGACCAGTCCAAAGCTGGAGAAGAGTCCGAGGACCCGGACGTATCTGTCGAAGCGTCTTCTGAGAGCTCGGAACCTTCAGGCTCACACTCCAGACTCTGCTCGCAGGACAGTTTCTCAGAGGACGGCTCCGCGTCGGAGGAGCAGTTGGCGCAGGAGGCCGAGGAGGCCCGGAGGAAATGTGCGGAGGAGGAGGCGGCGGCGAAGGAGAGGGCGGCTCAGAGGCAGCTGCTGGCCATCGAGGAACTGGTCCAGTCGGAGAGGAACTACCTGAGACTGCTGCAGGTCAGCACCGTGACCATCAGGAGCAACCTGCAGAAACTACAGGTGAGGGACGCAGCGCCCTCTTCCTCTTTGGGCTTTCCAGGTTGTTAGGAGTTAAAGGTGCAGCGTGTAAGATTTCGGCCATTTTTCTCACTTCATAAAATCGTACAAAACGATGATATGCTGACATTTTCATGCTTTTATAATCACTTCAATGTGTTATTTATTTTCCCATTGCTCTTAAACGAGCCCATTAATGTATGTTTACACGAGGAGTGGATCCTCTCTATGGGGGTGGCCATGTTTCTACAGTAGCCCAGAGTGGACTGAACATCACAGGTTCTCCTGCATGCTCAGCAGGCTGAGGGTGAGCTGGTGGATCCAACATGCAACTTCACCTCTAGATGTCACCAAATCTTACACACTGCACCTTAAGTGTATTACCACTGTCCTGAATCCTCCATACAATAGATCCACACAGAATAACTTGTCATTGCACAAGTACAACAAAATGAAATGCAGTATTCATGTGCAAGTGAATGAAGTATATAGAAATATACACAACCTAAAACCATCGGTCCTCATCGTCAGTGACACACAACAAAGTAACAGTATTTCAGGATGTGTTGCCGATTATATTATTATTATTATAACGAGTGAGTACATGATTTATTCTAGTTTTCAATATGAAACTTTATGAAATACTTAAAAAATGATTTAAAAAAATCAGTATCTGTATCAGTACTTCTTTTGTATAATTATAATTCCATAAGTTATAATATCTGCAGGTTTCTATGCCATTTCATTCCTACATCTTAGAATTCATAGGAATATTGGAACTCAGATGAGGTCAATCCAACATGCCACACGGAAACTAACTTGTATTTTTTTTAGACTTCACAATAAATCCCCAAAACTATTTGTAATATATTTTGAAATCAACCACCACCTGCACTCTTTGCACTCAGCAGCCAGTGCCCTTGAGCAAAGTGTGTCGCAATGAAGTGGTGTTACCAGTTTGTGCGTCGGAGGCCAGTGATGACGGGACAGATTGTAGAGCTGCAGGCTGCGAATATTCTCAGACGTTCAGTCAAGTTCATGCCCCAGAGAGGAAAAATATGTGATCTATTTTCTAGAAGGTATTAGAATAATTTGTTTGTGCCATGATCACACACACACACACACACACACACACACACACACACACACACACAGAGTGTAATCATCTCTGTGACACCCTGTTGTCTCTGCAGTATCCACAGGCCCCCGATGGTGTGTTTTATATCCAGCGTTTCATTACATCTGAGGTAATGCTTATTACTGCAGAATGATCATTTATTACCGGCGCAGTAATGAAATGAAGCCTCGTAAAGTGTAAATGGAACCGGGTTTTATGGGCTGGATGAGGATGAGCATGGGAATGACAGAGACACAGAGGGAGAAGTCGATGAAATGAAAATAGAAACTCAGGAGCTCAATTGGATCTGAAAATGGAGATTTAACAATGAGGTGGAGTGAAATGAACGGGGATGGATGAAGGTGAGAGGTGGCGGCTGCGGCAGTGAGGGTAAAACGAATGTGATGGATGTGGAGAGAGGGAGTGAGACGGCTGAATAGAGAGAGAGAGCGGAGGAGAGAGAGAGAGAGAGAGAGCGAGAGCACATTCAGATAATCGAGGTCTTTGTTGGACAGAAAAATAGCAGGTTTGTTGTTGCGATGTGCAGAGTTTTCAGTCTGTCTCCACTGATTGTTCCCACTCTTCTTTCATTAGAATAGAATGTGTGCTGTCATCTCATCAGTTGTGCATGACCATTTCTACTGCACAGAGCCGCCACACACACACACACACACACACACACACACACACACACACTGTGTTTACATGCCTCATATATCAAATTATCAAAGGTGCAGTGTGAGATTTTGGTCATTTTTGTCACTTCTAAAAAATATTCTACAACAATTACATACAGACACTTTTCATGGGTTTATAATGTTTTACATCTTTAATTTTATTTCCATTGCCCCTAAATGAGCCCTTTGATGTATATTTACATGAGGAGCGGGTCCGCACTGCGGGGGACGCCATGAGGTGATGGATACAACATGCAACTTCACCCCTTGATGTCACCAAATCTTACGAACTGCACCTTTAAAGATACGAGTGCAATTATTTCCATTTCTCTTGGCAAAGATGCACTAAAAACTATTTATACCAATGATTTAATGAGTGCATAATATGAAAAGCCCTTTATAGTGACAACAGTAGCAGGTCCTCTCCACTAGAGGCCGCCACCACGTTTTCACAGTTGCCCAGAATGGGCAAAATAAACACATTTTGAGTTTTGATGATAGCTAAAGGTAACTGTCGGATCAAGTTTTATTTATATCGCGCGCATTCACAAATCAAAGTTTGTGTCACAGGACATCCTCTGTCCTCGGACCCTCAGCAGGGTCAGGACTAAACACGCCCTACCTTCAATTCATGCAAGCTGTTTTCAAACTGCATTTTTAGAATGATACGTTTGTTTTTCTTTTACTCTCTGTGATTTTGCACCGTGCATTTCCTTGATATGTAAAGTTAACGTGCACGTGTGCGTCTCTCCGTCTGTGTTGGTGAACTTCAGCCTCCTCTGTCGAACCTGGACAGCATGTTTCTGTTCATCGAGGAGGTGATGGACGTGTCCAGTCGACTCCTCAGCCTGTTGGACCAGAAGCAGATTCATCCTGGGAATCCACACTTCCTGGAAACTCTCTGTAAGAGACTCGACTTCATCCTGAAAGATAAAAAAAAAAAATTCCCAGAGCTGCTTTTAGTTTTAATTTCTCTTTGTCTCCGCTCTCAGGTTCCTCCTTCCTCATTCTCTCGTCAGACATTGAAGCAGCGTATAAGGAATACCTGGCCAACTACAACAATGTCACAGTGGTGGAGAACAGCTACAAACAGAAGGAGGCGCTGTGGAACGAGATCGTCACAGTCATCAAGGCCTCAGCGTGGGTTTAGTTTTAGATTCCATTGGATTTGAAGCTTGTTTTAACCAGAGACTGTTTATAAAGACGTCAGCCTTTGAGGCGACTCGTGGGCGTGTCCCTGGGTCTCCATCTCGCCCGGATCCTAACCGCACACGGAGCCGTGGAGCGGGGCCCCTGCTTTAAACACAGGAAATGATCAAATCTGTGACTGTCGCTCCTCTCCCCTGCAGCCCCGACGTGAACGCCACCTCCCTGAGTTTCTTCCTGGTGATGCCGGTGCAGCGAATCGCTCGATACCCTCTCCTCCTGCAGACCATCCAGAAACACACCGACCCGGCGCACCCCGCCTACCCCCTGCTGGAGCAGACCGCTCACACCTCCATCGCCTTAAACTGTCGCATCAACGAGTACAAGCGCTTCCGAGAAGTCGGTAAGATACGGAAACTCTGCGCGAACGGGAGAGTTCAACGTCCACGCGCGTCTTTCCCCCGTTGCACCAACGGTGTCTTGTGTTGCTTTGCAGCTGATAAATACAAGAAGACGGAAAACTTGACCATCAAAGACAAAATCACCCGTCTCAACACTCACAGCATCGCCAAGAAGACGGCGCGGCTCAGCCAGCAGATCAAACATGAGACCGGCATGGCTGCGAAGGTGAGGGGAGATATTTGATGGCACCCAAAGGATTTGGGCGTTGGTGTTTACCAGTTGGCTCCTCCTCCTCTTCTCCTCATCAGTCAGACCACTTGTCGTTTACACATCTTGTGCAAAAGCCAAAACGTGTGTTTTTAGAGAATTGAACACTTATGATAATAAGGCGAACTAGCATTTACCTGTGCAAGTAAATATCTCATACACTGCAAAACAATGAGATCATGAGAAGATGAAAGAAGATAATCCTCAGATGAGCACATTCTAAGCCCAGGTGTATTCCTAGTGGCGCATCAAAAACAACTGAGAATGGTCCATTTGAAGAGGAAAGTCCTGCAGACTGCACCTTTAAATCACACCTGACAATTCAGGATCCCATTGATCTGTAAATAACCCGAGGAGCCGAACCCATGAGCATAAATGGAGCTCGTCAGGATTGTTGATGACCGTTCACCTGATCCCTGTACACACCTTACTGCTGCGCTCAATGAGTCATCGGCTGAACATTATTATTATGGTCTGTTATTCAACCTGCTGTTTGCTCTGGACTGCTTGTTGCTCTGAGGTTGGAGGAGGAATAATCATCCTGTGTAGAAACAAGCTGTTTGGGACCTGACCGTTCAAACGATAATAATTACAGTGTAAGGTTATTCATAATGATTTAAAATGTATGTGATTATAATGACTATTTAATGTCGTAGTCTGCTAAAAAAAATTTATGACATTGTCCCTCAGGGCCTGATCCTGCTGATGTTACAAACTATTGTTCATTTCTATCGTAGTACATTTATTTTACTTTGTTTGTTCAATACAAAGCCTGACTATATTTATCTGGCTAACTCAATGTCCACAACAGGTACCAAAAACTCTGAATTGTCCATAGACCTGACCCGAGTGTTTTTAGTACCAAGATACAAGTGAAGGTATGTTGTGTTTCCGGTCACAGCTGGTGGACGAGGAGTTCGACGCGTTGGAGGGTTTCTTCAACATCCTGGAACACGGAATTCTGCAGCTTCTGGAGAACGTGGAGACGTATCTGCACCACCTGCAGGTAAGAAACCACATTTTTGAGTGTTTTTTATTTTATCATAAGAAAATAAAAGATTAGGGTTATCAAACTCTTATCTGTCAGGAAGTAGTTTCCTAGAATAAGAATCAAAACCATAGAAATCAAAGGAAACGGGAAACAGTCCCGTCCTGTATTTTTCTTTGCAATGTCGCAATCAGAGTCACAGCCGTCCAATCAGAGAATCACCTTTCCTTGCGTTTGGAAAACACAGCAGGAAACGTCACTTCTCAGATGTCGGGCACAACGTCTGCTTTTCTTTCTTGTTTCGCCTCAAGTTTTCACACCGACGCCCTTCGAGCCAACTTCCTTTTCTTTCTGTGGTTCATGAAACTGCAAAAACCAAACCAAGCAACACGTTTCTTGAGACATGTTAGTCTGTGTTTTTGTTTTTTATTGATTTTGCAATATTTGCCACATGTACATCAAAGTTTCCTCCTTCAGAACATCGTCTAACATCTTGAATGAAGACGGAGGAAGATGTTAGATTCATTTGTTCCACTCTTAATTTTCGAACACCACATAAATACAGTCGGTGACGAATGAAGAACTGGAACAACTTGAACCAGTTGTGGCTCAGGAGTCGCACTGTGCAAACTTCAACCCTCCCCGAGTCCCCTGAGGTCAAACCCACAACCTTTCTGTTTACGTTTCAACTCTGTGGAGAACGTGTTCTCTTTACCTCCTTAATCCTCCTCTTCCTCCCACTATTCCCTGTTTATTTACGCCTTCCAGCTCTGTTAACATTCAAACCAAAATAAGTAAACACTTCAGCAATATTCAAATCCTGCTTGATTCGGAATGAGCCTGAGGGAGCTGAGTGTGTGAGACGGTGTGTGTGGGTCCTCAGGGGGTCCTGTCCTGTAGAACAGAGGAGTTTGACTTCGACATGGATGGAGAGAAGGCGCCGATCTGCTACAAGGAGATTTCCACCGCGCTGCGACAGTGGGTTCTTCCTGCTTTTGTGAGTCAAACACACCTTTGTGTTTTTAGAGACCAGCAAAGAGAAGAGTCAAAGTATTTAAGGAAAAGTAAAAAAAAAAATAAATACATTGATGAACAATGAATTATAAGCTGTTATCAAAGTGTGAAGACACAGACGGTTTATGTACAAATACAATGAAAGGCTCCTCAAACAGGCGTCTTTGTTTACATTGCTCATTCAGTGAAAACTCATCAAACAGATACAGATAAATATATTAGGGGGCATTTTTGTAGTTTTAGGGTTAATGTCAAGATGTACGATGAAAATAAAGCCTATTCTTTGTATTATTGAAGAATATACTTGTGTAAATTGTTAGTGCTGGCCTGCAACACAGGCTTTGTTTTATGTACCACAAATAACCTTAATCACTTCCTGTCTCCTCGTGTCCAGGAGAAGAGGATGAGGATGTTGATCCACAAGCCCCTGTGTGCGCTCCGTGACCTCCTGGTGGGCCCGAGGAACCTGATCAGGAAGAGGCTGGACAAGCTGCTGGACTATGAACTGATCGAGGCCAAATCTAATCTGACCTACGAGGAGCAGGCGGTGGCCAATACATACAGGTACAGAGAGAGAGGGAGGGAGGGAGGGAGAGAGAGGTGGTTTTGGGGATTACAGGCGGAACTTGTGGTTTGGAAAAAGTGAGCTATTTCGGACTTTTGACCAAGGACCTGAACTTTAAAGTTCTGTTAATACACGTTTCCTTTTGTACAATTCCACCTTATAAATGAATGAAAATCAGCCACTGAATTTTGTTCTATCATCAAATCTTTAATGGCAACGTATAAACAAAGTCGTTGGCCATAATCAAAATCAAAATCTCTTCCTCCTCCTCCTCTTCCGCCTCCTCATCCTCCTCCTCTTCCTCCTCCTCCTCCTCCTCTTCCGCCTCCTCTTCCTCCTCCAACAACTCCAAAGCTTTCCCTTTGTTTCAGTGTCTTCTCTGTCATTTGCCGAGTCATGTCCGGGGCCGAGTCGGACCCCCCGCCGGGCCCCTTTGGGCCCCCGGGCCTCCTCTTCCACGCCTTTGTTTTATAACAGAATTTATTCTCCCTGCTGACAGTGAAACACAAAATGCAGTCAGATGTATCTTGGCGCTCCCTGACACTAACATGTTGAAGCTGCTGCACACACACACACACACACACACACACACACACCCGGCTAATGACGACTCCAGCTGCGTGCGGAGTCATTACCAGAAGCCATCACGGTGTGAGGGGTCCGCTTATTCGCTTAATTAGGCCGCCACACTCTCTCGGGGGCGGTGGGTGTTTGTGGTGTGTGACGACACATTTCACAGCTCCGGCTTCACGTGAATGTGTCTCTGCGCTCGTCTCCAAACGTGGTTTGATCGGAGGTCGAGCCCCGGTGGAGGTCAGGTGATGAAGGTGGTGCAGTGAGGGTCAGTCCTTCAGGCTGCGCTGCTCCACCTTTCCATCTGGAATCAAAAAATGCCCATTTTCCCCTTTTTTTATTGTTATTTACTATGATTATTATTGTTATTGTTGTCATTAGTAAGTATTATTGAGCATTATTTATTTATATTTCCTGT
>JAFBJT010105684.1:143687-159880 GCA_016785325.1 Chascanopsetta lugubris
TTCCGGCTAAAAAGGAAAATTGGAACGCTGGCATTTTAACCTGTATTTTCATGAAGAGGAAATCTTTTGATGACAAGTTGTTCTTTTCAAGGATTTGAAATTAATTCGAGGTGTATGACAGGAAGGCTGAAACCAGCTCCGCATGTTCATTTCTGATCGAGAACGGATGCTCGACCTGATGATTAGTCATGTGGAAGGACGACTGCTGAGACATGTTGGACAGGAATTGTAGCTTTGCGGTTATTACCTTTTCATAAGTATTATTTCATGAATGGAAGCGGAGTTCATACGATATTAACAACCTTTAAAGTGAGTTTGAGCAACATGTTCCAGATGTTGCGCCGTTAAAGGTGCTGTGTGTACGATTTTGGTGATTTTTGTCACTTCTTTTTGTCACCCATTATTGTATGTTTACATGAGGAAGGGGTCCTCTCTACGGGGGCGGCCATGTTTTTACAGAGGTAAAAGTGGACGCACTAAACATCTTTTGAGTTTGAATGACAGCTGAAGTCGACCATAGGTTATTCCTGCATGATCAGAAGGATGAGGGTGAGGTGATGGATACAACATGCAACTTCACCACTAGAGGTCACCAAATCTTACACATCGCACCTTTAAAGTGATTTACTCTTCAATCTGCTTTGATTTTCACGCGTGAAATCTTTGGAAAGACAAAATTGACGTGTGTGTGTGTGTGTGTGTGTGTGTGTGTGTGTGTGTGTGTGTGTGTGTGTGTGTGTGTGTGTGTGTGTGTGTGTGTGTGTGTGTGTGTGTGTACTCACTGGTACTCCCTCTGCTGTGAGTAGTGCTGGTCACGGCGCTCCAGGCTCTGTTCCAGTAAGGCCCGGTTCTCCTTCAGCAGAGCCTGGTTCTGCTCCACCAAGTGTCGGTTCTCCTCCTCCATGTTTCCCTTCAGCTGGGTCAACAGCTGCACATGCAACACCATAAACATCAGCCAGTCAAAACACACGGTTGTAAACACAACGACACACATGTGTGTGACATGATAGTGAGACAGACAAAGACAGATGATAACTGAAGGCTCCTATAGGTCATACATTTGATTATGAAATGTGATTTTGACCTAAATGAGTGAGAGCAGGTGCAGGATCACTGAAATAAAAATAAACACTGATGCATGTTGTTGTTTTGTGACATGATTGCATAATTAGTCTGAACAGTCGGAGACAAAGTGAGACAACAAATTGACACAGTCTCTGCACAGTAAATACAGAGCCTCTGTCGGCAGCTTGTTGACTTATAGCTTTGGGATCAGGGCAACACACAATCAGTCTGACTCTGCTGGAAGCAAAGATAATCCGCCTACTGGAACGTCTCAGGCTCTCACTGTACATTTTGTATTTGATAATCCACCACAAGTCTCCGTTCGATGGTGGGTTGTGAGCAGAACTATGTTTTTTGGCCAGATGCACTAACTTGACGGTGGGCAGGCAACCGCCCCCCCCCCCCGGCTCGACACAAACACAACATGCTAATGAGCTGTGGTGCAGGTGCAGGTCGGGGGATTTTGTTTTCCTTTGGCGAGTCTGACCTGAGAGAGTGAGCGTGGTCTCAACCCTTATGTAACTCTTAAAAAGTGGGGGGGGGAAAGGTTCCGCTAAAAGTTGGTGTTGAACGCAGCACGGTGTTGCAGTGGGCGAGAGTGTTGGTCCTGCGATAGGCTGGGGGGCGTGTCTAAGGTGCAGCCCACCTGTCTCACTATGTGAACTGGGATCGTACAAGGCTTCTCCACTCCTCAAGGATAAGCAGTTTAAGTGCTGGATGGATGAGTGGATGAGTGGATGGATGGATGGATGTGTGGATGCATGGATGGATCAGTTAGTAGAAATAGAAAGCATTAATTGTCATTGTCTGTCTTACAAACAACAAGACAGACAATGACAATGAGCGCAGCTCCAGTTGGTGCAAATGTTTACAAAATATTGAAAAAGAAGAAACACGTGCAAAATGGTGGAACGGACTAAAACAGCAGCATTGAGAAAACCAATAGCAGCCTTGAATAAAACAATAGCAGTATTAGTACAGTCCTGTGATGGTTCCACCATTGGACCGTGATCCAAACACACTTCAACTTGTTGTGTGCCACCTCTAACCAGTGCACATTCAATCTGATGTGGCTCTGACCTTTGACCTTCACACACCAGGATACAATCAGTTGACGTTTGAGTCCAAATGAACATTTCGGCCAAATTTGGAATCATCATCCCGGGGCATGTTTTTTTTTAGATGAACCATTAAAAAGGTCACAGACTTTGACCTTTAACCTTTGTCCACCAATTCAGTTCATCTTTGAGTCTAGGTGGATATCTCTGCCAAATTTGAACAGAGCCCCTGAAGTTGTTGCCTAAACAACTAAACGACAAGGCAACATCGTGGTTGGGACCTTTGACCTTTGATAAGCGTATTATTGTTCATAAAAATCTGTGATGAGTTCACGTGTCACAGAATGGGCTCCAACACACGTCAACAGTCCCAACATCCCTGCGTGGTGTTTGGAAGCAGCGCTGCTCGGGAGCTGGAGGAGGAGGCAAAACATCTGCCGCTCGACTTGTTGAACCCGTCGAGGGAAGTCACTCTCCACCTGTTTCAGGCCTCAAACAGCAGGACATTTTCAATATCCTGTGCTGATGCGACGGCATCACACAGATGACTGAACTCTCCTCTGAAGGTAAAAGACGTCCCTGCACCTTATTGGCTGCTTGGTTTTCATTCTCTTTGGAGCCATACATCATGTTTCTCTCATATGTCAGGTTGACATTGTGTTGGTACCGAGAGCCAGAAATCAGCCAGTGACTGTTCTCCACCGATGATGTGATGTTTTTTTTTGGTTTTTTTTAATCTATGTAAAATACTGTCTATAAAAGACTGCAATGACCTCCTAATGAAACAGTTTAATTGCCCAATAACACTTTGAATAAATAGTTTCAAGAGTTATTATCTGGTTATTGTCTGGGGTAATGCATGTGGATGTTTCCACTGTGAGACAATAAATTGCCCTTTTCACTGTGAACAGTCAACATGCGGCTTGAATACAAAGCACTGGTGGGGATCAGCAGGTGTGTGTGCGTGTGTGTGTGTGTGTGTGTGTGTGTGCAGTTAATACCTGGTACTGGCTGGTGAGGCGGGCGTTGTTGAGGTCCAGGCTCTGGTTGGTTTCCCTCAGAGCGCTGAGCTCACCCTCCAGTCGGGTCCGCTCCAGCTGGGAGGCGCTCAGCTCCCCCCTCAGCACCGAGCCCTGAGCCAACAGCTCCGCCTGCGACGCCAACCACTCCTTCTGTTGGGCCTGGAGCCTGCCACACACACACACACACGCACACACACACGGAACATCCACATGAAGCTGTGCTGTCTCTTAAACATTCACAGATTGATTTCACAGGAGCAATTAGGACCCAGTGTTTGACTGGAGGAGGCAGGGATCGAGCCACTGATAATGTAATCAACGGACCGCCAGCTTCAAAATCGATACATGTCCGACTTTATTTCAAACAAACTTTTCGTGGAGCGCGTTGCGTAACACCGCGCAGTGGTTTCAGAGCGCTGCTTACAAAACAGGAGCATGATAGTGGCGAGCAAGCCTTTTTAAAATCCATTGTATAATTAGAATTGAAATTAAACAAAAGTCGTAATGATCACCGAGGGGGAAATTAGTTCATATTCAGCCATAAACATTGGATATTTCATTGTTCTAATGGCTTCTGAGATTGAAAACAAAATTACTGCAAATTCAAATTGCCCCCTGTCATTCTTTAATGCTGCAACTCAAGACAATTAAGTCAGGAGGGTGTTGTCTGAAATACACACCTTCCACCTGATGGATCCTTTAAATAGCAGCTTCGAATTCAGTCAGATGCTTCACTGTCTCTGAATACAGAGAACCGTGTCGCGCTCATCCTGCAGGTCTGCGCCTGCTCTGTGATGAATGTGCATCATCTCAGTGACTGATTGTTGCAGCCTCGGGTGAATCAGGTGAAGCAAGTTCGGGAATAGAACCCGAGTGTGAGTCAGATCAAACTTTGCCGTCATTAAAAACTGCAGTTTATCCCAAACACTCGGTGAGGAAAGTTCCAATATGCAGAATTAGACGGTGTTTGTTGGACAGATCTACTGGCTCAGGAAGCCGGGGATCGTGGGTGATCTCCACCGATCAGTGGGACTCCACAGACAAGACTCACACTTATTTTGACTGGCTTTATCCTTTATCCCCATGGCAACAACTTAATCACATGGACATGGAGCCGATAACAGTGGTAATCACCACATGTGGCTGCAGGGGGCACTGTTTCAGCTTCATGGTGAAAGAGTTCAGTCAAGTCAGTAAACGATGAGAAAACATTCACTGAGACCAAAGTGATGCTTCAAACTATTTGTTGTGGGGGAAAAATCAATTCTAAAAGTTGGATGTTTTTCAGAAAATGTATATTCTCTTTGTCCACATGGGGGCGCCATTATTTTAAGGCGAAATTGTGATTCAAGAACATGCAATAGATCTCCGTATATGAAATATATACACAAAACAATTAACATCTATCAAATGTGTGCATGTAAAATATCTATAAGAGTCTACTATAAATAGTTTAAATTGTATATAGGTAATTAATGCACTTGCACTGAAATAAAATGTGTCTATTTCACACATGATGGACCTCTAACTTCACATATCCAGAAAAGTGTGTGTATGTGTGTGCGTGCGTGTGTGCGTGTGTTTGCGTGTGTGTGTGTGTGTGTGTTGGATGCAAATGGGTGATCAATCAGTCGAAGACTCATTTATTCCTCCACTAGTTAAGAAGCAACATTATCGTTCAGCTGCAGCTATCAAACGACTCTACCTGTTTCCTGAGGGAGAGGAAACGTGAATCACGTGTAACTCAGATCCAAGATTTTTTTTTTTTTTTTAAAGGTGATTTGAATGTTGGTTAAAACAACATCCACTCAACTCAACTGAATGAACCTGTGCTTATGCAGAGGTTGTTAGATTTGAGCACTTGGAACAAAAATCGCCCTTATTCCATTGCTTTTATTTCACCGTGGCTCCACAGACTCTTCTGCTCTTCCATCTGGAGATTTGCATTCAGACCGCTGCCTGTGTTGCTGATCATAATTCATATATGGTCGACGGGTTAATGCTGCTTCTCCCTCTATTCAGATGAGCCCGGCAGCGGCGAGAGTGAGTGGCAGGACGGATTGATCAGACCTCATGAATACGAGTGAATTCTTTACCTCTCGTTGTCGTCTCTCAGCCTCTCGCGCTCGCGCTCCCTCTCCGCTCTCCTCTGGGCCTCCGCCTCCATCTCCGCTCGCTCCATCTTCATCTCCCGCTCCCTCTCCTCCATCTGGGTTCCACCATCCAGGAGCTCCTTGTACCTTGGGATTGCAAAAGACAACATTCACCCCCGGCAAAAAGAAATATGACTTATAATGTATGACACAGAGAGAAAGAGAGAGAGAGAGAGAGATGCTGAGGACATTTTCAAGTTGTGTTGCTGAGTTTGTGGATTGTTCCTCTGCGCATTTCACTCCTCCGGTCCTCACAGACATATGAGAAGGAGTCCACACTCGGCTGCAGTGAGGATGGAATGTGCGCCACTCCATAAAAGAGTGCACTTTAATGCAGTCGGGGTGTGTTCGTGGTACCTGGCCTCCAGCTCCCTGTGCTGGGCCTCCAGGCTGCGATTATTGCTCCTCAGCTGCGAGTGCTTGTCCAGCAGCTCCTCCAGCTCCGCCTCCTGCCGCTGCTGCAGCGCCGTCATGCGCCCGTGGTCCCGCCTCAGCGCCTCGGCCCTCGCCGCCGACTCCTCGCGCTCCCGCGCCCACACCCGGGACTCGGCCTCCAGGGTGGCACCCCGGGCCTCGCTCTCGCTGCAGTGCGCCAGCACAGCTGCATGCTGGGAGCTCAGCGAGGCTTGGTCCAGCTGTGGTGTTGTGATGTCCAGAACACAAAGATCTGTCAGGATTTCGAGTTCTATTTCAGGTCTATTGGGATGTTTTTTTTATATAACTCACTTAATTATTCAACATAGATGTTAATTAGTGAGAGTCTAGTGTCCTGGCTGGTGGCTTTTGTTTCCTTCGGGGGGGGAAGTCATGGATGTATCACAAGAATACTGTTGTTAAGCAATGTTTACAAGTGTCCTCCTCCAGCCCCACAGCTCTGACACTCACTCATTATGATGTAAAATGATGTAAAAATTAAGGATCTCTAAGTGATGGTCCATCGGCCATTGATACTGTGCCTGATAGATTGTGACTGTCAGAAAAGTTGCAGTACCACCATTTGGCCACTACGTCTTTTTTTCTTTGCTTCAAAGCTTGGTGCACTTCCTGTATCCACCGCTTACGTTAGTGAGGAGAACCAGAATAACTCTTTCTCCCTCAGACTCTAAATAAAGATGAAATGACTATACGTCTTGACGCTGTGCCTCACACTTTCGAGCTCCCTGTGTGTTAGTGGGCGGGGCTTGTTCAAGACAGTCGGCTGAAGTTCAACCTGAGCATCGGACATGTGCTGGTTGTACGATCATGTCAAATGTCTGTCTGGCTCCCTGGTAAATCAATACTGAGAGGAAATGGGCAGTTCTGAAGGCAAAGGGGAGTCTGAGCGACAACTTGCCATTGTTTCTAATAAAGTGGCCAGTAATTATGTCAATACAGGTTCTCTCTGCTACCTCCCTTTTAAAGAAAGCTTGAGCTAACTTGTTGTTGACTTCAGATGTAAGAGGAGCACTCACCCTCTCATCTTACTCCCACAGGGAAAAGGCATTTCTGTCTATTCCTGTAAGAAGCTATAAATAGCATTTAATAGAAAGGTACATCGACTCTCTGCTACATACGATGCTGAAGATACTTATCCGAGTTGAACAAATGAATCCAGACACGATCCTAATCCTGTGTGTGTGTGTGTGTGTGTGTGTGTGTGTGTGTGTGTGTGTGTGTGTGTGTGTGTGTGTGTGTGTGTGTGTGTGGGGGGGGGGGGGAAGGGGGGGTGTTTCACCTGTAGCTGTGTGTTGAGTGTCTGCAGGCGAGTGCAGGACTCCTGCAGGCTGAGCGAGTGTCGGTGCAGAGCCTCCAGCTGCTCCTTCAGGTGCTCACACGTCTCCTGGGACTGGGACAGGCGAGACATCAAGGCCTCCAGCTCTGCCTGCGCCGCAGCGTTCTGAGGGGGAGGAGGGGGAGGAGGGGGAGGAGGGGAGGAGAGTCCTGTCAGTTCCAATCAAACCAAATCAAATCCAATCAAATGGTATTCATACCGTCCGCATTCACAAATCACAGTTTGTCTCACAGGGCTTCACAGGGTGGGTAACATCCTCTGTCCTCAGACCCCCAGCCAGGGCATGGGGGAAAAACTACCCGGGGGGTAAAAATGAGGTCGAAACCTCCGGGAGAGTCACAGGTGAGGGGTCCAACTCCCGGGACGGACAGATGTGCAGATGTTACATAGAACGTGCGAGAACAATGCAGGCATTCTAAATGTCAACGTATGAGTTGATCTCGATCTCTGGGTCCGTCTCGGTTGGTCCGCATGTCCAGGACCCAGCGTGAATTTATAAAGGCCGTCTCCGTCCCTTGATCATTCCCCTCAGCGTCCTCATCCTCGTCAGATCACAGCCATGTTCAGAGACAGCTCAGTGTCACTGTGCTGCCTTCAGAGCTACCAATAATCATTCAGTCTTCATTTGTCAAGTGCCTCTCACAGGAGGTCGCCGGAGGTCGGTGCTTCTCCAGTGACTGATGAACCCGGAATAAAACAAAACCAATACACTGCTGATAATGTAATGTCATAAAATAGACTTTAAAAGCTACGATAATAAGAAAGAATATAAATTATGGCCTGGTCCTGATATGGGAAACTGTCATTTCTGAGATCCTGGTTAACGTGAGATTAATAACGATAGCCTTGCAAACGTGTGTGTGTGTGTGTGTGTGTGTGTGCACACGTGTGTGTGTGTGCGTGTGTGTGTCAGTGGGGAAACGAAAGAAAGGAAGAGTAAGAGCAGAAGGAAGGCAGCAGCAGAATAGCAGATAAGGAAGATTAACAGTAGCTGAAGTGACATTATAAAAAGTGATGAGCAGAGATAAAGCAGGAGCTTTGGAAATAAAGTGCCGCACTTGTGGGAGTGGACCGTGAGCTGATAGTCGACAAAGTTCCCTTGAGCCAGAATTTCAACGTGATATAGATCAGCCGCCGCGTGAGGAAGTTGCACTGATCCACACAGACAGGCTGTAAATGCAGGCCTGACAGCAGCGCGCGCACACACACACACACACACACTCACACACACACACACACACACACACACACACACACACTCATTCATACACAGGTACACACCTCTCTCTCCAGCTCTGTCAGCCTCCCTCTCAGCTGCTGCCTCTCCTCCGTCTCTCCTGCAGCATTATCATGAGTCACGGAAAGGTCATGACCTTTTCCGGCCTCCGGGGACGCATCCGGACGTGAGGTCTCCCGGGTGAAGGTCTGAGCACGCTGCGTCTCATTGGATGAGTCTGAATTTGAATTAGACGTGGAGTCCACATCTGTATTTCTGCTTTGCTCTTTCGCCTGGAGCAGAGACTCGCTCTCCTTCAAGCGCAGACAGAGGGACTCTATTCTCGCCTCTGATTGGCCGAGGGAATCCGTCGCCACCTTGAGCTCAGTTTCGGCTTTTTGCAGTTTGTGACTCAGACGCCGCGCTTCGGAGGAGAGATCCTGAGAACATGCGCGCTCGTTGGAGAGGTCCTGCGGAGAATGGTAAACACTGGATAAACAACATTTTTCAAACCTGGAGTAATTATAGTAAATGTGTCATACATAACTTTGGCCACCAGGGGTCTTTTATTTGAAATGATAACACAAGACCCAGTTTGATGCCACAGAGCAGAGTGGGATCATGGCGGCTACTCTCTCCTCCTCCATGACAGATTGGACTTCAGGCTCTGATCATGTTTATGGACGAGTTGATGTTTTAAAGACTCATCACACAAGCGACAGTAATATTGTAATCTATCACCCATGACCTATATACAGGCGATGGAAGGAAAAACATCGACTAACTACTAATCAGCAGTCATTTACGATAATTATACTGATGTGTTCATGAAACATGAAATGTTGTTTTCAGTGGAACCAGCCCTTTGTATTTACATCAGGAGGAGGTTCTTGTCTTGGTGGCGGCCATATTGCACTGCCATGTTTTTTAAATTGGAGTGAAATGTACCATTAAGTTCTTAAAAGGACCAATTTTCATATACGATAACTATCGGACCATGTTGGACTGTATTTATGGTCTGGTTCCATACTGCACACTGCAGAACTGCTCACGGACCAGACTCTAACAGAGACATCCAGGAGACGATCCGCTGCGTTGACAGTCAATTAAAGAGGAGAGAGACGCAACAGTCTGTTATTTGTTATGATTGATTGACTGAAGTTCACGCGATGTCAATATTTTCGATGCTCACTGATCATCATCATTTGTGTCATCGCTGACAGCTGAGGAGGAGAGGAAGAACCATCGTTGTGTCTTTGAAATACGAAGCATTGCACTCTGGGATTTACATCACATCATGATATGATTAGAAAAGGTTGAAGAGTAACTTCAGCTGGTGGTAATCAACACTGTGCACACACAGGAATGTTGTTCACATGTTTTCTCCACATCTGAGCCCAGACGCAATGCATTCTGGGACAACACACAATGGCAATCTATACAGTCAAACTCCATTGTTCCAGGTGTACAGATGTTTTTGCATTTTCAGCCTGAGCCGACTGAAGTGGTGAGCTGCATGATAGTGATATTCACTGGCACATTGTAGAAATGCAGAATGTAGAATCGACCACTAATGCAAATGACGGTGTTTCAGGTGAAATCCAGACATAAAATTCTCTTGTCGGTTGCCAAGGCACCACATCACACATACATGTGCACACACACACACACACACACACACACACACACCTGGGATAGTAAGCTAATCCTGGCCTGTGCGTCTGCGTGCTGCTCCTGCAGCTGCTGTTGACCCTCCTCCACGTCTGCTAATCGAGTGCTCAGCTCTCTCTCCAGGTCCTGCAGCCGAGTGCACTGCTCCATGCACTCAGACAGCTGCTGACACACACGTCTGCAAACACACACACACACACACGCACACACACACACACACACACACACACACACCAGAGGCAACACAGGTCAGGCGGAGGGCTGAATGAAGATACAGTTGACATTATAGATGAATGCATGTTGCGTCCGCTGGCCCTGGCTCCCTCTGAAGTGAAGCGTGTGCCCGAGCTCTTGATCAGGGTTAAGTGTGCCTACAGGACGGAGCGTGTACCTGTGCTCCGTGTCCAGGGCCCTCACTCTCTGGTTGCTGTGCTCCAGGGCCAAGGTCGTGCTCTCCAGCTGCTGCTTCAGCCTGGCCGCCTCCCGCTCCCTCTGCCTCCCCTCCTTCCTTTGGCCGTCCAGCTCCGACCGACACGCTTCCTTCTCCTGCTCCAGCCGCGAGGCCTCCAGCAGAGCCTGGTCTCGGGCCCTGGCCAGCGATTCGGCCTCCAGCGTGACCTCGCGGAGCTCTGCCTCCAGCTCCTCCTCCCGCCGGCGGGACGTCTCCAGACTGCGGCCCTGCCGCTCCAATTCAGCTCTGAGGGTCTGGGCAGTGAGTTCTAACTGGTCGCTCTGGTGGACGAGGGAAGAAACGATGAGTCATGCTGCTTTCGTTCTGGCCGCTCATTTTGGATCGGCCACGTTTATTAACGGCCAGGAGGGAAACCAGACGGAGCTCCTGGGAGTCGAGAGACTGGGCACATGGCAGCAGGTCATCGGAGGGACAATATGGAGGATGTGATGTCAACACTTGACACGTGTTCTGCATATCCTTTACTTTGTAAACGTCACACGATCAATAGTCTGCGCGTGTCTTAGCAGATGAACTCTAACGATAAGCGATCAAACACTCCTGTTTCGTTTTTTCTATTTTGATATTTGAATGATCTAAATCAAAACAATGGAATGACCAGCAGCGGTTCCCTAAACTTACAAGGAAGCAAAGTAGAGAAAGAGGATGTAGATATTTGTTGTTTTCTGTCCAGGTTTTATTACTATCACTACAGATAGGAAGTGTTTTATGTTTCATTTAAAGGTCCAGTGCAAAGATTGAGTGGAAACTGTTTTCAATATCTGTAAGGCTCTTCTTCACTGAGCCTTTGTATTAACAGCAGGAGCAGGGCCACACTGCAGGGGCCACCATGTTGCTCCACCTTGTTTTTACAAGGGCCCCAAATGGACAAACTAGGAGCCGTAGGTTCTCCTGCATGATTGAAAGGGAAAGGTGAGAGGAAGTGAGAATATGCAGACATAAATGATTTAATTCATAATGTAGAGTGTGGTTTGCAGAGTAAGGGAATATTCCATTGTTTTTGTGCATGTGCATATTGTTTCGTATCACATGCTGTGAAAGAATGAGGTCAGGAAGGAGAGGGAGATGTTTGAAAGGGGAAAGTTGTCATCATTATAACTGAAATATTATGTTTATTTATTTATTTCAAAAATGGAGAAAAATCCCAAATCCCCACAACATCAAAAGGCTCAGGATCTGTTGAACTTTCTCTTGAGTCCTGAAACTCCACCTCCCCTCAGTCTCCAAAAACTCCAAAACTCCAGAAAGTGAAAATGAATTGGAGCCCTGATATCAAAACGGAGCACCTGGCTTTAATAAACCTGTAAAGTTTCACGAGAGAATCAGAGCAGTTTTACATGTGCTCCGCTTCCTCAGGTCTCCAGCTTGTGTTTTGTTCAGTTCTGTGTTTTCCTGTTTCACCGCCTGCTGGAGTTGAGAGCTTCTGGTTCGCCCCCCGGCCCTCCCTCGTGTCTGCACTTCTCTGTTCTCTGCTCTGCCTGCGTTCCTCTGACCCTGCCTGTCTTGTCCACCATAACCTCAAGCCCCCCCCAGGCCCCCACCCTGCCCATCCTCTTTGCTCCAGGCTGGCAGACAGCTGCCCACCCACAGCCTGTCTCTGCTCCAGGTTACTTCCTGTTAAAAGGAAGCTCTTCCTCAGCTGACGCTTGCTGGCGGGTGGATATAGGATCCGTGTACAGTCGAGCGTGAGAGGGGCTTTACTCGGACGTTGTTGTGAGTATGTGAGGTTCTCTCACGCTGACCGAGGTCACGTTGAATCTTCCTGCTGAATTGTGATATTTTAGCCATATTTTTTAGTACTGAATTTTGTTGGAGTCGTCACCTCACAGCAAGAAGGTCCATGGTTCGAATCCCCGTGCTGCACAGGGATCTTTGTTTTGCACGGTTCTATGTAGGGAACCTGAGACTTTAGATCAGGGGTGTCGAACATACGGCCCGCGGGGCCAAAGGTCCTGTCCGGCCCATGGGTTGATCTGAAAGTCTCTCCCATCATCGGTGTAACAGATATTATATAATATTTATATTGAAGTTGAAGTTATGTGCAGTAACTTTGTAAATATGAAGTAAAGAGGTAAAGGAGGGCGGGTCATCTCCCAGCCAATCAGGGCAGCGCATGTTTCAGGTATGTGTGCGTTGCTGACTGTTACCTGGAGCCAGTGCCTTTTAGAAACCTCCTCCTTTACACTACATGATTAATGTCGTCTCTCCACACCTGATCCCTGGAAACAGGATCAGTAGTTTTTGTGAAGTCCTTCTGACACACAACCAAACAAACCCCCAACAGACGTGCTGAGTATAAATAACAAGTGTAGCCTAGTGGCATTTTTGGACCTGTGAGAACAGGAGATATTCATTCATCATGTTATGCTGATTATTTCATTCTGACTTCACTCGGCTCTTTTCCTCAGTTTATGAATTTACTCATTTTTACTGCACATTAAAAAGAGTATTTACCGACAAGCTGCTGTGGAGTGTCTGAAAATGAGTTTGTTTTGAGCTGAGTGTTCATGGGGGAACTGCTCCAAATACGTTGTATCACATATTCAGCCTGTGATCTCTGATCTGAGCGGCAATGAGTCTCATGTCAATATGCGAGTCTGCTGTGAACACACTCGGCCGCTCGATACTGAGCGTCTGAAGACGTGTTGTCGCTCTCTCAGACAGCTTGAATCACGCGGTTCACTTCACACTGTCGAGTCCACCTCCATCCAAACGCCTCCTTAGTTTATTTCATATCATTCTAATAGTGTCTAATGGGATGCATTGAATATAAGTCCGCCGCTCCCTTTCAGTTGGTGCATACATTTAGTTACATTTATCAATCTGGTGTCAGATCTGTCAGGATATCACAGGTGTGCGTGTGTGCGTGTGTGTGTGTGTGTGTGTGTGTGTGTGTGTGTGTGTGTGTGTGTGTGTGTGTGTGTGTGTCTGTGCTGGCCTTTCGCTGACCTTTCGCTGGGCGGATCTCAGGGTGTCCACCGTGCTGCGCAGCGCCTCCTTGTCTCTCTCCAGCGCCGCCCGCTCGCCCTCCAGAGTGGCGATGACGTTGGTCTGTATCCTCTGCAGCTCCGCTTGGCTGCGCAGGCGGCACAGCTCCTCTTCCATGGTCAGAGCCTCCGACTGGAGCACCTGGGAGGGAAACAGTGGCCGCTTACACGAGGTGGCATTTTATTCAGAGGCCTCACTTGGTGGTTTTGCCTCTGGAGGGAAAAGTTTGGAAATACAGCTCCCAAAAGCGAAGCCAAATCAGCCTAATTGCCCTTAGTGGCTGGTTGCGGTGTAGCTCGTCAACCTTGCCTTTCACCGTGTCTCTAGTCAGATTGGATTTGATGAGTCGTTGATAACCAACAAATACATAAAACCGTCACGATTGAGAACTGAGACTGGGTCAGGTCATGACCTTGCTGTCAGGCCTCATTGGCACAAGATGGCCACACTCTTATCTAGAGCAATGCAGATGCATTTCTGGATAATGGGAGGAAGTGGAGATTCATCATAAATAACCATTAAAAGGAAAACAAACAACATTTTATACTGTGCCCTCTTCGGGAGATGTGTGCTGTGCTTTTAGACAAACACAATTAATCTGCAGTTGGCAACTATTTTAATGATCCACTATCATCGATTAAATCCATTAGCTGTCGCCGTCCTGGTGAGAGCCGCGTGCATCTGAGGCTGCTGGAACATAAACATGCTCATTTTGAAGCAAAGTAAAAGTGATTAAAAATGAGTTACATGAACGTCTCTCCGTTAGTTATCCAGGCGGCTCAGTCATTAAAGTAATTATGTCATTAAAGTATTTAAATTCTAATGAAACTGCTGGAATATGACTGAACTGTACAAATAAGCAGTGATGAGATGAAATCATTCAGTGCTTTACTGTATTTTGTCAGTTTGTTTGCTCAGTTTGTTTTTCACATTTGGTCCAAAAGAAGTTCAAACGTTTTCAAAGTTCATCTGTGTTTTAGTTTCGTCTCTGTGGAGGAAGGTTATGATCACTTATAGCAATTCATCCATCCATCCATCCATCAATTCATTCGTCCATCCCTCCATCCATCCATCTGTTCTTTCATCCCACCATTCATCCATCTATTCTTTCATCCACTCATCCATTCCTCCTTCCTTCCACCCATCCTTACCTCCATCCATCCATTCTTCCACACATCCATCCATCCAATCCATTATTCCATCCATCCATCCATCCATTCTTCCACACATCCATCCATCCATCCATCCAATCCATTACTCCATCCATCCATCCATTCAACCTCCAATCCGTTCTTCCATTCTTCCACCCATCCATCCATCCATCCATCTATCAATCCATTCTTCCATCCATCCATCCATCCATCCATCCAACCCATTACTCCATCCATCCATCCATTCAACCTCCAATCCGTTCTTCCATTCTTCCACCGATCCATCCATCCATCCATCTATCAATCTATTCTTCCATCCATCCATCCATCCATCCATCCATCCTCCCTCCATACCTCTATCTGCCTGCGGGCCTCTCCCAGACTCTCAGCAGCCTTCCTCAGGCGCTGTAGCTCCGCCTCCAGCAGCACCAGCCTCTGTTCAGCCTCCCAGGTTTTCTTGCTCTGCTCTCCCAGCTTGGAGTGCAGGTCCTGGGACACGCTCGCCTGCCTGTCAGCCTCCTCGTGGGCCTCCAGGAGCTGGGTCGTCAGCAGCTCCACATCAGGAGCAGACGGGCGGCAGACGGCCGACTCAGCAGCTGTGACGCCTGCGATATCTTCGGCGCTTTCTGGGTGTTTCTGCACCGCGGAGCTTGTTGTGGACTCGGGCTGCTCCTTCTTCACTCCACTCGCTCTCTCCTGTCTCTCCCTCTCCTCCTGACCTCCCTCCGCCTCCCCTCTTCTTTTGGGGTTGATCGCCTCATCACCTGCTTCCCCCGTTCTCCCCTGAACATGGAGAATCTCCTCACCCACACCTGCTTCCCTCTGGGTCCCAATTATTCCTCCTCTTCTCTCCCTCTCCTCCATCATCCTCACCCTCCCCTCCCCTTCTCCCCTGCAGGACTCAGAACCCTGGACTCCTCTCTCACTCCTGTCCTCCTCCTCCTCCCCCTTCTTCTCCCCCTCCTCTCTCTCTGGCCTCTTCATCCCTTCCTCCTTCAGCTCGACCTCGTGGCGCTGCAGTTTGGTCATGAGCTGCTCCAGGTGCTGCTTCAGTGTGGCATTTTCATTCTTCAGGTTTTGAAACTGAAAAGCACAACAGGAGAGAAGAGTCTGAGAGATGCTTTCTTTGTATTTTTCATCCTTTTGTCACTTTCCCTTTTCTTCAATACGTCTATATATCCAACACGAATGAGGCTGAACACAAAGACAGAAATCGCCTCTCTTCCCGACTCGAAATGAATCATTATCGAGTCAGGCGAATATAAAAGAAGTAAGTGAAAGACGAGGGACGAAGTTATGAGATTGTTTTTGAGTGATTTCTGTGTAAAAGTGCCGGGGAAAGATCGCATTAATCTCGACAAAGCCATTTCAACATTTCCATCATATCTGTTGACTGAGAGAGAAAGAACTGCGAGTAACCCCCGGGTCAGTCGGCGCTCACCTCTGTGAGCGTGTGCTGAGGCTGCAGCTCCACAGAGGTCGGCTCATGCTTGGTATCTGCCTGCAGCGACAAGAGACGGACGGTCAAACTCCCCAAACTGCTGCTTCCTGTTCACCCTCAATCACTCTGAGCGTTTCAAGGCTCCCACGTCCACAGACGCCGAGTCAACAAGTATTTTCATTCAA
>JAFBJT010105684.1:171534-183977 GCA_016785325.1 Chascanopsetta lugubris
GATGATGATGATGATGGTGATGATGGTGATGATGATGATGGTGATGATGATGAGGATGGTGATGATGGTGATGGTGATGATGGTGATGGTGATGATGGTGATGATGATGGTGATGATGATGGTGATGGTGGTGATGATGGTGATGATGATGGTGGTGATGATGATGATGATGATGGTGATGATGATGATGGTGTTGATGATGGTGATGATGATGGTGATGGTGGTGATGATGGTGATGATGATGGTGGTGATGGTGATGATGATGATGGTGCTGACGGTGGTGCTGATGGTGTGGTGGTGATGATGATGATGATGGTGATGGTGATGATGATGATGATGGTGTTGATGATGATGATGATGGTGATGGTGATGATGATGGTGATGATGGTGATGGTGATGATGATGGTGTTGATGATGATGATGATGGTGATGATGATGGTGATGGTGGTGATGATGGTGATGATGATGGTGGTGATGATGATGATGGTGATGGTGGTGATGAAGGTGATGGTGATGATGATGGTGGTGATGATGATGATGGTGATGGTGATGATGATGGTGATGGTGATGATGATGGTGGTGATGATGGTGATGGTGATGGTGGTGATGATGATGATGGTGATGGTGGTGATGAAGGTGATGATGGTGGCGCCCCCCTGTGCTCAGACCGTGTGCTCCATGGTTCCAGGTGTTTCCCTATCAGATGTTGTTGGTGACTCACACAGGACGAAACAAACTCCCTCCTGGAGTCGACAGAACCAGACTGGAGGTGAGATCCTCTCTTTGTTTACACTCCACCTGTCAATCACCTGAGGCCCAACACCGTGTGTGTGTGTGTGTGTGTGTGTGTGTGCTCTGCAGCGCCACCTGTCTGAGGAGGAGTTCCTCAGTGTCTTCGGTATGTCCATGGAGGAGTTTGATCGTCTGTCTCTGTGGAAGAGAAACGACATGAAGAAGAAGTTCTGTCTCTTCTGATGGACGACCTGACTCCGCCCCCCTCGCTGCCCTGCACGTCTCGGGGTCACCGACCCGTAGACTCCAACTCTGAACCAGACATCACCATCATCACCATCATCACCATCATCATCATCATCATCATCATTATCATCACCATCTTCAGAGTGGTGAAGGCGGCGGTGGTGAAGGGGGCGGGGCTGAAGGGGGCGGGGCTGAAGGGGGCGGTGGCGTGCGGACGTATCAGACTCCAGGTTTGACTCTGATGACGGTGACGATTTGATGCGGCGTTTTAAAGCTGCTCAGAAAATGTACTTCTGTCGTCTGATTGGTTAAAACATCAAAGAGAAGAAGGATGGGCGGGGCTTCAGGGAGCGGGTGACGGATTTAAAGGAGCAAAGTTTAACGACGAAGAGATGAATTTAGAATGAAGGAAACGACAGGATGTGGGTTTGACTGAGCAGGAGCGCCCCCTGCTGCCACACCTGGGTTTTACAAGAACTGGAAACAGGAAGTGCGTCGAGCTCTACAGGAAGAACACACACAGTGGCCAAACAGTGGTACTGCAGCTGCTGTGTCAGTCACATGGTTTCATCACTGTCACATCCTTCAGGTCACTTCCTGTTTGACACATTCACAAAGATTTAACACAATAAAACAACAATAACACATTTATTTTGTTTAGATATTTTAACGTTAGCTTCGACTTTAGTTCAGCAGAAGTCACTGCCCTGCTCTCACACACACACACACACACACACACACACGCACACACACACACACACATACGTGAGAAAGACAATTACGTAGAATGTTTATTTTATTGTTCAGGAAAAAAGAGAGTTGTAAAAGCAGGACTTCCTGTTGGTAGGGGGCGCTGTGGAGCCGCTCCTGGGACTGAAGTTTGCGAAGCAGCAGATGTGAATGATTGCAGCAGCGATGTGAGCGCCCCCTGGAGGAAATGCAGCCAGCAGCAGTTTGAATTAGCCACTGACACGCGGCGGCTCTGATTCAGCCAATCAGCAGGAAGTAAACATTTAGCGTTGCTTAGCGACCAAATGATGTGCAGCTATGTTTTTTAACAAATAGAAAAGTAAAGTGTTCATGTTGTAATGACTGATGGCACCTCCTGGACACCAGGGGGCAGTGATGAGCCCTCACATCAAACTTTAGCGTTAGGTGTGATCGAACGCTTTCCAATATTTGTTCCCTGCGAACTTTTGTAAAATTCAAAAGCAGGACTTTTATTTTGGCGGCACAGCCTCAGTACTTCCTGTCCTCTCTGATCTGATGATGATTCACACTCATCACATGATTTCAAAATCAAACTGCAGATTTATCATCATCACGCCCCCTCACTGCCACGCCCCTCACTGCCACGCCCCTCACTGCCACGCCCCCTCACTGCCACGCCCCTCACTGCCACGCCCCTCACTGCCACGCCTCCTAGCTGCCACACCCCTCACTGCCATGCCTCCTAGCTGCCACGCCTCCGAGCTGCCACGCCCCTCACTGCCACGCCCCCTCACTGCCACGCCCCCTCACTCCCACCAGTGTTTGGCGGCGTCCAGCAGCAGCCTGTGTGCGACAGACTTGTCCCACATTGAAGAAGGACGCGGGCTGAATTATTCACTGTGGAGACTCTAAATATTGATGTGTCCTTGGCTCGGTCTCAGTCAGTGCCGCTCAGCAGAGGCCACTAGTGGCCGTGTGAGGCAACTGCCGGCCTCCCAGCTGCTCCCCCACTGCTCGTTCACGGGTGGGAGAGTGGAGTCCAATTTGAATACGTCTGTTTGTTTATTTTTTTTTTTTTTTTTTTTTTTCCTTCTGGCTGCCAGAAGAGAGGCTCCGTCCCTGGCCGGCCTGCTGCCGCCTCCACCCGGCAAACTTCACGTCCCACCGGCAAACAGAAAGGCCACCCTACCTGGTTCTCCATGTTCCTCCGGCCTCAGTGATTGTTGTATATATTTACAGCGGCGTTTGAGGAGCGTCTCCCCAGCCTCGGCTCCTCATTGTGTGTCAATCCAGCCCCAGAAGCGGAAGGCAGACGCGTCCCCTCCCCTTCCAGACGGCCGCTGGCAGGGGACCAAAACAGAAAGCTCTCTTAGCCAATCGCCGGGCGGGGAATTTAAGCACCCTTGAAAGGAGCCAGTCAGAGCGCAGGGGAGGCGGGCGCTCCCTGAGCTGCAAATACAATTAAAGCATTCGGTGGAGGTTGTCTCGAGTGACAGCGGGTCTGTCCCAATGGCCACAGCTCTGTTTCAATTGTAAAATGCACATGAGGCTAATTGATTAATCCGGGTTCGATTGCAGGTTATGACATTTGCACTATATCTTAATCATCAATACAGAACTAAATACAATGTCAACAGTATTGATGGATATGCGGGATGATGTCATACTCTGGCATGATGTTTAAGTCAAACATTTGAAACACATTTCTGAATGATTTAAGTGAAATCATTTTAATTTTAATTGGGAAAACAAAAGAAAAAAGTGCACTGTCTTTTTTTGAGTGTGTTCTTGTCAAACTGCATGAGTTTATACATTTACAATTCAACTCTTTTACTGTAGACGGTAACTTTAAGTTATACATTTATTTCCATTGACAAAGTTCGTATCGAATAATGTTATCTTTTTTGTAATTATCATTTGTATTTGTCACTGTGGCTGACTGACAATGCATGGGCATCTCTGTAAATCACTGGGAAAATATTTGATGATGATGATGATGATGATGATGATGATGATGATGATGAATTGATGATCATTTCTTTTTTTTTCCGATGAAATTTTTCTGGAAAACTTTTCTAGTTATTATCATCACCATCGTCATCATCCTCATCCTCATCCTCATCATCCTCATCCTCATATTATTTATTGTATTTCATCTATCTACATCTGTCTGTGTGAAGGAAATATACTTAATTCACCATGTACTTTTACACATTACACACATTCTGTTCCATTCCACCACATGTTAACAGAGTTCCCCTAGTTGAAGACATCTCTCTCTCTCTCTTTCTCTCTCTCCCTCTCTCTCCAGCGTCGGGGGGGCGAGGGCCCTTTGCAGTCAGGTCTGTGCCGAGCTCAGGACTTTGATGTGAGATTATCGGGCCTCAGCTCCGGGACACAAGGTCAGCGCTCTCTCACCGGGCCCCGGAGCCTCCCCTTCTCCTCCTGCCGCTCACATCCATCCAGTAGCCCCTCCTATTATGAGTCGGACGTGAGTGAAAGGTTCCACCTGGCTGTGGGACAGGAGGGTGTCCCGTCTGAATGGAGACGTCAACCTTTAAATCCTCCTTTTATGTGGAGGGAGAGACATATAGAAAGTGAATGAAGCCGTGTCTCAGGGGCGTCACACACCAGAACACCCGGGTTTGTCACCATTAAAAGTAAATGTATGCTTTTTAAAGAATGGAAAATAGCCGTAGATGCTCGGTGTCACCATAAAATAGAAAATTAAATAAAATAAGAGAAATAAAAGCTGAGTTGTCTCTATAGGCTTCATTATTGTCGAGATATTCTCTTTTTTTTTTTATTCCATTCAGCTGTTAAAGTTGTATTTACAGTCACAGCTCTGCTGTTTGATCTCTTCTCTTCATGAAAATCACTTCATATCTCAGATACAGTGTCCAGCAGGGGGCGCTTTGGCTCAGAGCAGACAGACGACATGAGCCCCTCTCTGCTGCCCTCAGGTGGCCAGAAAAGCTTGTGCATCTGAAAACCTCCACCTGACTGTTAAAGGCCCAGTGTGTAACATTTGGGTGAAATCAGTTCTATGTCTACAGACAGAAATGGAATAAAACATAATATAATATGCATAATCATAATAATGTTTTCATTGGTCCAGAATTATGTTTACACGAGGGGCCGGTCCTCTCTATGGAGGTCCACACAAAAAAAGTCTGGCACACTGCACCTTTAAGACAGTTGTACAGAATTTAAAAAACAGATTCACTGTGGGCCAATCAAAACTGGCCGGCGGGCCTTAGTTTGGACACGCCCTGCTCCGCCAAGACACCTTCGCAACAAATCAGACTTCGATTCAAATTCAGTCATCAAATCACCTGTCCAGGGCAAATCTGCGACAATCAGAGTTTAATGAATGAAATGTGCGATTGACTTGATACACTTGAATGAATCAGGACCAGCTGTGTGTGTACAGGAGGTCAGCGAGTATAGACAGAAGAAGTTCCGCATGTCACCAGCGGAGGGCGGTAGAGTGTAGACTGAGGAGCAGCCATGCAGACTGAGGGGTGATCCATCACCGGGCCAAACGTGATCAGGTTGTAAACAGCTAATCTCACGGACCGTTCGTATTTACACAGATTAGAAAAAGGGGCTGTCACAAACCTTTAGGGACCGTGTGAAACTGTGCGTCTGTGCTTCTTGTGTATCAGTGCTTTCGTCCGCGGTGGCAACCAAATCAACCGTTGTCTTGACGGTCAACGTGAGGTCAAATCAACACGGTGCCATGGGAAATTGTCCATGTTTATGCCGACACACACACACAGAAACGTCCAGACGACAACAACACAAACGATGGCAGGGGGGCGGGGTGTGTGTGTGTGTGTGTGTGTGTGTGTGGGGGGGGGGGGGGGGCCTTCCCAGCGGGGGGGGGGGGGGGGGGGGGGGGGGGGGGGGGTTCATTGCCATTATACTGTAAGTATGGTAATGTACATTCAAGGCAGAGTATGGCGCCAGTCTTTTAGCTAATGTACACAAACGTTTACAGCGTACACAACAATGGCCAACGAGCTGCAGAGCTAAATGAAAAAGTGGTTCTTGAACGCGCGGCGCGTCCGGGCGCTAACGGTGGCGGAACCACGCCCCCTACTGACCGGAGGCTGCAGCTAAATGAAGCGTTTATTTTCAACATCCTCTTCATCCCTGTGACTTCATCGCTCGTCTTCTTCTTCATGTCCTGATCACGGGGATCCATTGAAACCAGCTTGAGAAGCAGAAACGCAGCTTAAAAAAAAAAAAAAAGATACTGTCACTGTCAGTTATTATTTTTTTTGCAATTTTTTTTTTGCTCCTCGTGGTCAAAGAAAATTTTGTCCCAAATCGTCTGTTTGACTCTTTTTTTTTTTTTTGGCAACGGTAACATTCCAATCTCCCGCGGTGAGTCCGACCTCAGAGTCTGATTGGAGGAGAGCGGCAGTCCATCATCGCTCGAGCAGCAGAGCGACCAATGGGAGCAGGAGTAGGAGGCTGCAGAGGCGTGCCTGAGACGTGGCCACGCCCCTCACCCGGTTGTTGTCGGGCGAGTAGGCGTAGAGTCCCGGTCTGTTCCGGGAACAGTGTCCACCCATGCACATTCCGCTGCCTGAGCCGCTGATGTCATCACCTGAGGACGGGATTGGAGGAAGTGACAGAAAGGACATTGTAAATGAGCACTCGTTTACCTTAAAGGTGCAGTGTGAAAAATTGAGATTGAATGATCTCCATTTGTTTTATAAAACCTGAATGTTCAATTTTTTTAACATTTCATTACATCTAACTCACTTATTTCTACTCTACTGAAGTTTGAAATCGAACATAATTAAGGGGCGTGGCCTCTTGAGTGACACCTGGGCCGACCCCACACGTTCTGTGGATGCTGCGACAGCACCATGCGCCCGCCCCAGCTCTACCTGTGCGCCGCCTCTATGCCCATTATTGGATGAACCAGGAAGTAGGTGGAGCCTAATACATTTAAGCACTGTGGCTTCGCCTCTACATGCAGTCGATGGTTCTCCTGTACACGGTCACAGAGGAGGTGCCACCACTTCACCACTAGATGTCACTAAATCGTATGCATTGTACCTTTAAAACATTTCAGCCCGTGTTTTTAAAATAAATGGAATTTGTTTGTTTTTTTACACATTTTACACATGGCATGTGTCACTTTGGCCACTAGGTGTCTCTCTATCCGAGGGAAGTGACCGTAAACAAAGATACAGTGCAAATACAGACTAAAACGACACACCCCTTTATTTTCAGTGATAACTGAAGGACGACATAGCTTCTCCGGTGTGTTGTGGAGGGACGGAGAGTCCACCACTAGATGTCACTACACGCTGCACACCATCGCTGACCCCTAATCCAGACTACGTGTGGAAACAACATACTCGCGTCCTGGAAGTCCACGTCGTTGCCCTCCAGCGCGTTCTTCAGCCGGTTGCTCATGATCTTCAGCTGCATGATCTGCTGTCGGATGGTCATGTCCGGCTTGGTGATGTCGAGCTCCACCTCCGGGTTGTTGATCTGATTGGCCAGGCCGTCGCCCATCACCTCGGGAAGGTATCTGCGTGATTGGAGGGAGGAGGAGGAGGAGGCGGAGCTTTAAAACACATCTGTATTCACACACGTGGCCCTTCAAAGACTTCATCACAGCAATTTCCTGAAATCTGAAAACACACTCATCCATATTTCATCACCTCTCTTTTTATTTCTGCGCATGCAAATGAGCGCACGCTATGTTTCACGCTATAGTCTGCTCCGCTGAGGATTCATCTCACCACTTGGCTTTAATCCCACCACTTTCAAGTGTGCTGGGCTGTGAGGTTGGTGTGTGTGTGTGTGTGTGTGTATGTATGTGTCAACATGGCATTAAATTGTGCTATAATCTGTTTATACATGGATTAAACCAGACTGAGACAAACAACAGAGCCGCGTGTTTGTTTGGATTTGAATGCTCGCGTGGCAGTTTGTGAATTCTGTTGACAGCTAAATCCCCGAAGGCAACCCTGCCAAATAATGCGCCACCTGATTATCATACATTCTGGCGCTGCCAACACTTTTATCTATATGACTTCATATTGTGATTTTCCACTTTGTTTTCATCCTGGCTGAAAGGACCAAAGGGATTCAAATCTCAGCACCCGTCCCCCCCCAAAAAAAATCAGCCCTGCCAAATAATGCGCCACCTGGCACAGATAGATTTAAAGGTGTAAGATTTGGCGACCTCTAGAGGTGAATTTGCATGTTGTATCTCATCACCTCACCCTCACACTTCAGCTGGAGAACCTGTGGTCGACTTCAAACTCAAAACGTGTTTGTTTCACTGTAAAAACATGGCGGCCTCCATAGAGAGGACCCACCCAACATTAATGGGCTCATTTAAGGCTAATGAAAAAAAAAAAACATTTACGAGATTATCAATAGATGAAAATGTCAGTATGTAATTGTTCTGTGAAATTTTTAGAAGTGAAAAAAACAAACAAAAAAAAAACGACTGAAATCTTACACACTGCACCTTTAACAGTACATATGAGTTGAACACTGCTTCCATTGTCTGCTCCACCAGTTCCCTGGTCTCTTCCTCACCTGCCTTTGGTGATGCCGTTCCAGCATTTGTCCTGTGCGGCGCCTCCTGCTGCCAGTTTGCTGCAAAGCGCCAGAGGCAGCTGGATCCAGTACTGTCTCATCTCCCTCAGTTTACTGGACAGGTCCGACACCTGCGGACAAATACATCCCATAATGTTCCCATGACGTCTTTTCACTTTCAACTTTTGAAGGGAAAGCAACTACGACTACGACTTTCACTCCAATTAATGCCACAGCAACAAATACAATAGTGAAAAAATAATTATAATTATCATTCAATAATCTAAGTTACAAAATAAAATGCAATACAATAAAATAAAATAAGATAAAATGAAATAAATAAAACAGCAAAATTAAATGAAATGGAATGAAAAGGAAATAAAATGAAATCAATAAAATACAAAAGTGAAATAAAAGGAAAAGGAAATAAAATAGAATCAAATAGAGTAAAATTAAAAATGAAATCAAATGAGATGAAATCAAATCAAATCAAATCAAATCAAATCAAATGAAACAGAATAAAATAAAAGTCATGTTCTCACCTGCATCTCCAGCCTGAGTCCGGCAGTGGGCGAGGGTTTGTACTCGGAGGCCGTCAGCGAGCTGCTCTTCCTCCTCGGCTCGTGAGGGGCGGGGCTTCCTGTCCCCGGTTCCCCCGGAGCTCCACACGTCTGGTTCACCTGGACACCATTAAACACAAACTACCGGTGTAAACGCTGAAAGTGACTTTAACACACCCACAGGCCGAAACGTGGTCAGAGTGAGAACACGTGTGAGTACGGGAACTGTCCACTAGATGGCACCATAGACAATAAGTATGGGGTTGCTGACGCGTACTAAGGTCAAAACATCAACGCACTTGCCTAATAATGGACGTCAACAGACACACACACACACAGCACGAGGATGTCCATGGTAACGAATCCCGGTTGCCTAGCAACACATTATAGTTGCATGGCGACAGCGGAAGGATGATTAAAGGCTAGAACGACTAATCTCGGCACTTTAAAAAAAAAAAAAAAGATAAGTATTCTGCCATTAGACAGTTGCTCCTTTTCCTCAACGACCTTTGACCTGCGAGTGTAATTCAGCCACGAAGCCGGTTCGACAAATGGAGCGGAGGGACGCGTGACGCGGCTTCTCCCCGGGGACGAGACGCTGCCTCCGGTGGCGAGTCATGGCGGCGACAGAGCACAGCGGGAGGAAGACCAGGACCCGGACTCACCTTGGCCGCGAAGGTGTCCACGTTCCTCTGCTGGTACTCGACGGCGGCGTAGATCCAGGCCGGGATGGAGGAGAGGACCACGTCCAGGCTGGGCTCGGTGCTGAAACCCGCCACCACCTGGATCATGGTGTCTGGGCGGAGGGAGGGACAGGGGGGATCAGGGGGAGGAGCCAGGAATTGTTTTGAGGTGTATTTATTTATTTATTTATTTATTTATTTATCAGATTGTATTGATTTTTTTTTGGGAGTTTGAGCAGCTCAAAGAAATTCTGCCTCCAGCGTCTTCATGTCTTTTCCTCTGGAGACGGTTTGGACTTTATTGATTACTACTCTAGTTATGAGTAATGCTGATCAATAAGAACAGAAGCACAATAATGAGCTCCTCTAGTCCTTTGCAGAGCCCGAAAATGAGCTTCATACATACACACACTTTTAAAGGTCCAGTCTGTAAGATTTACTGGCTCCTAAGGGCAAAGTTACATCTTGGACATTTTGTTGCATTGCAATTAAAATTAATTATTACCATTCTGGGTTACACAGGGTGAAAAACAGGGTGGGGCAACATGGCCGCCTCCATAGTGAGGACCTACTTCTGATGTAAATGTGAAGGGCTCATAGAAAGGAAAAGAAGTGTGAAAAACTATATCATGTTACAAAAAAATAAAAAATAAAAAAGGTATAAAATAAAATAAAATAAAACAAAATAAAACAAAACAAAACAAAACAAAACAAAATAAAATAATATACAATAAAATAAAATAGAATGGAACAAAATATGATAAGATAAAATAAACAAAATAAAATAAAATAAAATACAATAAAATAGAATGGAACAAAATATGATAGATAAAATAAACAAAATAAACAAAATAAAATACAATAAAATAAAACAAAAATAAAATAGAGTAAAATAAAATAAAATAAGATCAATAAATATATCAATCTCACCGATGAGGTTCTGCCACTCGGGGTCCAGGTCGGCCTGGTTTGCCAGGCAGCCCTTCATGACGTTGGAGCAGTAGCTGGCACAGGGTTTGACGGAGCTCAGGCCGCGACAGTGAGGACAGTAAACCTGCTTCATCAGGGCTCTGGTGCACTCGGGACTCAGAGACACCTGGAGACGAGGAAGAGGAGGAGGAGGAGGAAGAAGAGGAGGAGGAGGAGGAGGAGGAGGAGGAGGAGGGTTAGAAAGTGATGATGGTGATGATGAAAGTATGATGATAATCAGCCATGATCGCACAGGAGGGAAAAGATCCACATCTGCCCGTGCAAAGACTGGACTGTAGAGGGCGCTGTGGTGACGTGAGAGGAGGAGACGGCCTGAGGAAGAGGAGGAGGGTGAAGGTGATGACAGCTCCACATGTCACCTCCTTCAACACTGCATGGATTCTGTTTCAGCCTCTGATCACTGACATGGAAGGTGTCCACTTCCACGCTGGAGTCATTCTACCTCCTCCTCCTCCTCCTCTTCCTCCTCTTCCTCCTCCTCCTCTCCCTCCTCCTCCTCCTCCTCCCACAGTAACTCTTGTTATGGATCCTCACTGTCAGAATTGTTTGCATTGTCCCTCTGTGCACTTTTCTTCCTCCATCCTGGGGAAAATCATTTCCTGTCGCCACGGAGGCGACGTCGATCAGAGCCGGTGTGGCGCCGTTGTCGTGGCCGATCGCTGATCAATCAAACGTCCGCACACGTCTCAATACAATGAACACACTCGTCGCTGTGATGGACGAGCCTCACGGACAGGAAGTGAGGTCATCGCATCAAGATACGTTCATTTCCTGGAGCGGATCAGGTCAGAGACGAAGTCCTTATTTTACTTTGACTTCGCCTTGGGCAAAAACTATTTTATTGTATCATCATTACAAAGAATAATATGGTTTTTAGGTATTATGGGATAGGCTAACATGATCACAGCAGAATGAATGAATGAATAAATAAATGGACAAATGGACAAATGAATGAACGAATGATCAAATGGACAAATGAATGACTGAATGAATGAATGAATGAACGAATGAAATCATCACATGCACCACAAAGATAATCTATGAGTAAAAACCAATTCACGTCGTAACTCTCTTGTGTCTCAGCGCTCAGGGAGGTTGTTGGTTCGATCCCCGTTGTCTAGAGCAGTTTGAACACAGGGCCGAGTTACTGGACCAGGGGCTGATCGGAGCCTGTCGGGGGCCGGTTCCGGCCCGCGGGCCGCATGTTGGAGAGCCCTGCTTTAGAGCGGCATGCGGACGGACCCCGCCCCGCCCCCCGCAGGCAGCGCGCTGACGACTACACGTGTAAAACAGCGAGAACCTACAACACTTCAAAAAGCCTGAGCTGTCGTTCTAAGTGTTGGGTTCCTTTCATGTTCCAGTGTGAAGAAGATAAACCTGAATTTCAGGCATTTGATAAAGAAAAGCTGCTGGTTTAAACATGTCATGGAGACAAAACACACACACACATCGGGTGTGTGTGTGTGTGTGTGTGTGTGTGCGTGTGTGTGAGGATTAGAGTGAGAATGATTTGAGGGTGGAAAAAAAAGTCATCACACCCACAGGATGACATCAGCAGTGGATGACATCATCAGTGAATGACATCATCAGTGTCACGAGATGTTTGGATTTTTGATGATTTTTTTTGTTTTTCCAATTTCAGGCTGGAGACTTTGTTTTGATCCTCTGACAGTTTGGGCGTGACGCCGACGCATCGATCATCCCTGCTCTCCTGGGATCCATCCAAACATAACACACACACACACACACACACACACACACACACACACACACACACACACAGACCACTTTCTCATTACAACACTGAATCTTGAACGATCACTTTCTCCCAACACACCATGTGTTCCTCGCTTTACCCCTCTCTCTCTCTCTCTCTCTCTCTCTCACACACACACACACACACACACGCACACACTCTCACCTGCGAGACCTTCCTGACCAC
>JAFBJT010105686.1:0-19866 GCA_016785325.1 Chascanopsetta lugubris
TCATCTTGGGGGGACATTATTATGCCATCTGCCACAATGTTGATAGTGTGCCTGCCCTTCATGGGATGTGTTGTGATGTTATGTGTTGTTATATTGTCAGTTAAAGGTGCAATGTGGAGTTTTTCAGCGATATCAAAACATACATCTTATTGGAGTGCTTAAATCCATGATATAATGAACCTAACACATAAACCATCTGTAATAAGTAAATAAACGTATTAAATTGACTTGCGTCCGGTTTGACATTCAGAATAAACTGTCATCATATCTTTGATGGTCTAATTGTCATGTTTGTGCAGGACATTGCATCACCGATGACTATTTCGGGGGAAAAATAGCTCACTGAACGTAGCTCTCGAAACCGTTGAAGAAGAATACTAAGGATATAGGTGATAGTGGTTGTTGTTGTTGATACACAAGCCTGCGCTCAGTAACAGGGCCAAGGATCATCCCGACTCAGTACCAGCAAGAGAGGTAAACGAGCCGCGACCGGCTCCACACTGGGAGTGGACATGATGAGGCTAAACGGCCGCAGGACCAACAACAACAGAAAACATTATAAACATTGGAATCGCCTGCTCATGGTGGAAATCTGTCAACGTGTAAACTGACGCTGACATTGTCACTTTCCCGCTGAAGAAGTAAGTACTCTTTACAGATGATGGCAGTTTGTTGTTAGTATGGAGGCTAATGTGTTTGTACACCACCAACATAAGTAGCTACTCTCCAGATATAGAAGGATTGGCTCAGGTGATTTAAAAATGAATGAAACATAATACAGCAAAATGCTTTAAAAGAGCTTAGTCATAAGCATATGAAAATAAAAATGTTTTTAGCCTGCACTTTAAAATGATTAAAACAAAATACAGTAAAATGCTTTAAAAGAGCTTAGTCATAAGCACATGAAAATAAAAATGTTTTTAGCCTGCACTTAAAAATGACTTACGGCTGATCTCAATTGAGTTGGTAACTTGTTCCACTTGTGTGCAGCAGAATAGCTAAACGCTGCTTCAGCATGTTTACTCTGAACTCTGGGCTCCACTAGCTGACCTGAGTCAGTAGATCTCAGAGCACTGCTGCGTTTGTATTCTGCTAATACTACTAACAGTAGCAGAATTCTAAAATAGATTCTGTAACTGACTGGGAGCCAGTGCAAAGACTTTAGAACTGGAGTAATGTGCTCTGATCTCTTAGTTCTGCTCAGTACTCGAGCTGCTGCATTCTGAATAAGCTGCAGCTGTTTCATGCTCTTTTTTGGGAGTTCAGTCAGAAGACCATAAGAGTAATCGAGTTGACTGGAAATGAAAGCATGGATGAGTTTCTCCTGATCTGTTTGGGACCTAAAAGCCTTCACTCTGGATATGTTCTTAAGTTGATAGAAACCTCTCTTGGTGATTGATTTGGTATGATAGCTAAAGGTCAGATCTGAGTCTATCGGCAGGTTTTGGACTCGGTCTTGGGAGTAGAGACAGTGACTCAAGGTGTTTAATAATAGCAGTCCTCTTCTCTTTATTACCAAAGACAATGACATCAGTTTTGTCCTGATTTAACTTAAGGAGATTTTGGTTTAGCGAATTATTAATTTGTTCTAAACAGTCACTCACAGATGCCATTGGACTGTAGTCATCTGAGGACAGTGCTATATATATGTGTGTGTCATCTGCATAACTATGATAATCAACATTGGAGTTTTGCAGAATTTGACCTCGAGGTAGCATATACAGGCTAAACAGAAGGGGTCCAAGAACTGACCCCTGAGGCACTCGACATATCATAGCCAGTCAATCAGATTCATAACTACCAATGGTTAAAAAATAACTGTGTTCCTCCAAGTAGGACATGAACTATTCTAAGACCGTTCCATGTAGGCCTGCCCAAGTTTCAAGCCTGTTTAACCGTGTTGTGCGATCCGCAGTATCAAGTACAGCACTTAGATCCAGTAAGACCAGAGCCGACACCTGACCTGAGTCAGTGTTCAATCTTATATCATTTAGAACTCTAATAAGAGCTGTTTCTGTGCTGTGCTTGGGTCGGACACCTGATTGAAATTGGTCAAATCCATTTGAGTTTTGATAAATGCTAAGTTGCTTGTGAACCACTTTTTCAACAATCTTAGCCGTAAAAGCAAGATTTGAGATAGGAATACTCTGTAAGTTAAAGAACACACAGAAATGATCAGAAAGAGCTAAGTCCTGAACCTCAAGTAATCAAACCTTTACTTAAAAAACCCACCCTCAACACTGGCATCCTAGCAAACGACAGACCAATTTCTAATCTCCCTTTTATATCAAAGATTTTGGAAAAACTGTAGCAGCCCAGTTGTGTGACCACCTGCATAGAAAAAATGTATTTGAACATTTTAAGTCTGGATTTAGAATCCATCATAGCACAGAGACCGCACTATTAAAGGTAATAAATTATATTCTCATGGCCTCTGAAAAAGGACTTGTTTCTATACTGGTCCTGCTGGATCTCAGTGCAGCATTTGATACCATAGACCATATGTGTCAATCTCAAGGCCCGCGGGCCAAATGTGGTCCGCCACATCATCTTATGTGGCCCGCCAGAGCATAAAAGGTCTGAGTGTCTAAAAATAAATAGGTCAAAAGCGTGCTTTGACCAAAAACTACATTTCCCACAATGCCTGTCGACTGTGATACCCGGGAAGTGACGGCTTTAAATTAAAAAAATGATCCCAAAATGTCTAGGAAAAGAAAAGTTGATGGAGATGGAAGACTGTTTCAAGAAAGATGGGAGGGCGAATACTTGTTTGTGCTTCAAGGAGAAACACCGGTATGTCTTGTGTGTTATGAGGCGATGTCGGTTGTCAAAGAATACAATCTGCGAGTGACCACTAGTGACCACGGTCATGAAAACGGTGAACTCCATTCGGGCGCCTGGCCTGAATCACCGTCAGTTCCAGCTGTTTTTGCAGGAGATGAACTCAGAGCAGAGTAAAGGAAAACCCTTGTCTTAACTGTCAGATCCAAAGTGGCTGTGTGACTTTGCTGTGTTGTGTGACATAACCGAGCATCTCGCTCAACTGAATCAGAAGCTGCAGGGACGCAAACAACTCATCTCGCAGATGTCCGACACGATCACAGCTTTCCAGCGTAAACTGGACCTATGGATGTGCCAAGTGAAACAGGACAATCTTTCCCACTTTCCTGTCTGTCAGAGCATGTCAGCCTCATTTCCCGGGACTTCTTCATGTGCTCAGTTGGCCACCAAACTGAGCCGGTTAAAGACTGAGTTTGAGCGGCGCTTGTCTGACTTCAGGGCACAGCAGTCTGGCTTTGCCATATTTGCCAGTCCTTTCACCATCGACATCTGCACTGCACCCCAGCACCTTCAGATGGAGTTAATTGAGCTTCAAAGCGACAGTGGCCTGAGAGCAAAGTTCCAGGATGCTGCAATCCAGGACTTTTACCATCTGCTGCCCCCTGGTCTGATGCCACAGCTTCAACTTCATGCTGCCCTTGTTCTGTCCATGTTTGGGAGCACCTATCTGTGCCAACAGATGTTCTCAATAATGAATCTGAACAAAGACAAGCACAGATCACGGCTCACTGATGACAACCTCCATGCCGTTTTAAGGATTACCTCAGCACAGGACCTCAAACCAGACATTGACGCACTGGTAACGGGAAAACGATGTCAGACATCTGGTCAGAAAACACACAGGTAAGCATTTAAAAAAAAAACTTAATTAGAATATAATAAAATGTAATTCAACCAAGAAGAAGAATAGTTAAACTCTGTGTGCAATTTAATGATTGTGTTTGCACTTGTTTTGTGTTATTTTCAGAACATGATCAATGGATGGTAGAGAGGGGATCCACTTGGTGTGTTCAAGGACAGGCAGCATCTCCTCATCAAAAACTAACCTAAAAACTTGACAAATATAGTTGTGAACTGAGTCGATCTTTATTTTATTATTTATAGTTGATTACATATTATTTATATGTGTAGCTGCTGTTGCAATTCTTTGGTGTTTGCAGGTTTTATGTGTGTATGTAGACAAATTATTGTAATCAAATCATCAGTTGGATGCAAGGCTACGTGCAGCCTTTTTTTTGTTTGTAAAATGCTACATCTGTCATACATGTTCTTAGCAGCTTACAATTGTTGATTTTGCAGTAATTAAGCCCATTTTAACTTTTACAAAAACGTTTTGAACAAAGTTAATTCCATAACTTGTGTTTGATATTATTTTTCTTTAGTCACTTGGATAGTTTTGATCCTTGATTGATGGAGTTATGTGGGTTTCATAACCTGACAAGTTACAACAGAGCAACAAGCAAACATATTTTTTCTGTGCAACTGTAATGTTTGTAACTTGAATAAGCAATAAAGTTATTTAACATTAAGGAGTAGTTACATTTATTTTACATTACATTTAGTTACATTTATAAGTTACATCTGGCATTTGAGGACAGCCATTATGCTGATGTGGCCCTCGGTGAAAATGAGTTTGACACCCCTGCCATAGACCATGAGATCCTACTGCATAGATTAGAACAAGATATCGGAATTAGAGGAACGGCACTTGCCTGGTTAAAATCCTACTCATCGGACAGATTTCAATTTGTTAATGTAAATGAGGAATCCTCCATATGCACTAAAGTTAATTATGGAGTTCCACAAGGTTCCGTATTCGTTCCAGTTCTTTTTACTCTCTACATGCTGCCGTTAGGTAACATTATCGGAAATCATAATGTAAATTTCCACTGCTATGTAGATGACACCCGGCTATACTTATCCACAAGGCCTGATGACCCAAACTCCAACTCTTATCATTTGACCAATATATCAAATATACATCTAGAAAAGCCTTCTACCGCCTGTGCAATATTCAGAAAATCACAAGTATCCTATCACGACAAGACTTTCATCTTGAGACAAGCTGTGCAGACCCTTTCATCTCCACACAAACCCAGACTCATCGGCGCCATTCACTTCAATCTACAATCCTTTGTATGCAAAGTGCTGTGTTCACCAACTCTTTGGTTGTGGAAGGAGCGTGGTCCCCCACCCCCCTCCACACCCCCTCACTCACACCTAAGAGTGACACAAAATGAGAACTCTGTGCCGGCATTGGCAGAAGGCAGACACACTCAAAGTTATAAAAGACTGCTGTGCCGACATGCCATTGCTTTTTCCTCAGTTACAGACGAAAGGGAGCAACTTTCAACCCTCTAACTGCTTTTAAAGCTTTTTCCGTGGCCATCGCCATAAGGGAGCAAAACCTTTATATTTGAACTACTTTTCAAGTAAGTTACCCTGGTCTTGCCTTAAGGGAGCATACCTTCCACCTTGGACTCTATTTTTTATCAACCTTAAGCTTTTTCCACCGCCTTCCAACTCGCGGACCGAACCCATAGACCACTTGTTTCCCTCCATTGTGTTTTCCTCCACTTTTAGATCTACTGCAGATCGCTGCGTAAATCGTCTGTGAGCACCCGTGCGTACATACACATCGATGCACCCTTTTGAACCTCCTGCCGTCGCCGAGAGATGAATTACATCAGAGTCGCCTGAGTCACCTGACGAGAGCCCGTCATCCAGCCACAGAGAGTGCTGAACGGACTTCAATATCCAGCTCCCAAGGATTGGAGTACCTGGATTTCTGGTGCATTCCATCCTACCCGCCTGAAGCACGCGACGCCAAACCGCTGAACCCAGTCACAGGCTGTGCTGCGGACCACTTGAGCGGACTTTGCTGTACAACTCCGAACGGATCAACCCACAGTAAGAGGCGTTTATGTCTGGGCAGAGATTCAGTTAGTGTAGGATACACTGTGTTTTGGAACTTGTAAGAGCTGTATGTTTCGTTCTTTGGTCTTATCATCCTCGATGCGATCAACCTGATAAACTCATATATCACCAGTTAAAGGACCAGTAACTGACCAAATGAACTGAGGTTCACTGGCTCTGATACTGTGATGATGTGTGGTGATTATTAGTCAGAGTGAATATCCGGTGTAGACCTTTTGTCCTTTTACTTCTGTCCCTTCCTTCTCTTCTACTAATTAGTTAATGTACCGCCATCTTGGCTCTGGTGAGGGAGGGGCATCAGACAAACACCACTCCTCCGTCATTTTGGTTGGTCCATGGTTATGTCACTCATGTGACTCCACCCCAATTTCTCCCTCTCTTTACACCCCCCTTTTCACACACGCACACACACACACTCTATGTTTTATGTGTTTACTTGTGTTGTTTTGTAATGTATGTCTGTTAGTATAGTTGGATTATGATAGTGTTAATAATTAAGTGATGTTGTCAGATAACTATTACTTTGTTAATAAGTCCTGTTATAATTTTGACACGTCATTGTCTGTGCTTATTGTGATTATATTTGTAACAACAGCTGGAACGCCCACAGTCAGTGCTCAAATTTCACTCTTCTGAACTATTTGAGACTGTAGTTTAACGGTCAGTTTGGTTATTGGTCCCTGGTAACAGGGTAGTGCCCTGAGGTTAGTCTTTGTACTAAACATTTTTACATATCATTACTGACCCCCAAAAGTAATTGACATATTTTAAGCCAACAACCAAATTGTCCCTATTTATGCACAGCATGTGCGAGGCTGATAAAAGTTGATTCACAACATGATATTGGACAAGTTACTGAACACCTGGTCACAGTTACCCCCAATCCCCACCAAAAACCAGTTTGGCAACCACAATATCGTCTCAAGTAAGAGCAGATTGATGGCATCATTGAGGGGTTGCTACAAGCCGGAGTGTTGACTCCGTGCTCATCTCTGTGGAACATGCCCCTTCTGTCAGTTCCCAAGGGTGAGGGAAAAGGATGGAGAATGGTTCATGATCTCAGGGCCATCAATGATGCAACTATTCCCGCAAATTTTCTATAGAGTGCCACGTCACAACAGACGTAACGTAAGGTTTTGTCATGATCACTGCATGTCAGGTTCTGTTTTTGTTTTATTTTGCACATTTCCTACTTCATTTTATTTTGAAATCACTAACCCTTGTGTCTTTCTTTGGATAATTTCCTGCACGGCCCTCATTCCCGCCTTGGTCTCCACCCTTTGAGTTTTCCCACTCCGCTAATCATGCACACCAGATTCTCATCGTCTCGTATTACCCTCTCACACTCACTCCCCGGTGCCAGTCCATTGATTTTCAGTTACGTACCAAGTCTTTCTCACAGCTCTAGTTCATGCTTCCAGTGTTTGACCTTGCTTCATTTTTTGACCCTGCCTCTGCCTGCTGTCTGCCTAATACCTTTGCCTCGTCTGCCTACCTGCCTGTGTACTGACTAAACCTGATTTTGATCAACGGATTCAAGTGTCACGGAGTTTTGCATTTGGGTCCCTCTTGTAAAGCACCTGTTCATGACAGAACGGACTGGCCATACAATGGACCCAGCCTTAAGCCTCACCCAGCATTTTTTCAAGGTTTGTCCGAAACATCAAGAATGCCATGATCCCTCTTGACCTACCGGAGGAACCTGACGCGCTCATCGCCCTCTCAGTCAAGATTGACAATCGGATGACTGAAAAAGAAGAGGAAAAAGGCCCAAACCAAAGTAGAATGAAAATCGGATCTTGACACAATAAGCGGTACTGCCTTCATAGATTCCAGTTCAAATGCTAATCTGCTGAATTCTTCTCTCTCCCGAAGACTCAGCCTGAACCTTTACCGTCTCCCACGCCCCCTGGAGGTGAAGGCCGTAGACGGCTCCCTTCTTGGTAGTAATCTATTCCATTAACTTTTTCTGATAATCATTCTGAAAGGATCAGTTTCCATGTTTTTCATGCTATGCCTCACCAGATTATCCTCAGCACCCTTGGCTGGCATTACATAATCCACAAATGAATTGGTCCACTGGTCAGGTACTGTCTTCAAATCAATTCAAAGTGTATTTATATAGCCCAAATTTACAAATCACATTTTGTCTCAGAGGGCTTCACAAGGTGGGTAACATCCTCTGTCCTTAGACCCTAAGCAAGGGTAAGGGAAAACAACCAGGGGAAAAAACCCTTTTAACATGGAAAAAAAGAAAAGGTAGAAACCTTAGGGAGAGTCACAAGTGAGGGATCCACTCCCAGGACGGACAGATGTGCAATAGATGTTACATAGAAAGTTCAATTACAATACCAATACACATTTTTTTTTAAATGTGATTGATTAAATGTTTATGTCCATCTTTGTTTTGGTCTTTTCAATCTCCGGGTTCGTCACAGCTCACTCGCACGTTCAGGACCCACCGCCAGATAATTCGTGACATGGGACTCTGGATGCCGGTGTCCTCGTAACCGTCTTGGTTTCGTCTCGTTCCGCAACGGCAGAATAGCTGGAAAAACAATTGATTTTTTTTTAAGATGGTGCATGTGGTTTCCTGAGTTAAATGTAGTGTGGGGGGGCGGGGGGTGGCAGGGGTAAGAATTTGAAGGTAGGGTACTCAATCTATGTGCTCATGCTAAGTGCATGATGAGCAATTTCCCCCCCAGTAGTCTGAGCCTATAGCAGTTTAGTATTGACTCTTCAACTCAGGTCTCGCCTGATCTAGTTTTGACTATAGGCTATGTCAAAGAGGTAAGTTTTGAGTCTCACCGTAACGGTAGAGACAGAATCAGACTCCCGAGGTGAGAGTGGGAGCTGGAAATGTATATTATGATTTCTGATTATGTAGAATTGGACCGAGTACGGAACCTTGTGGAACTCCATAGTTAACTTTAGTGCGTATGGAGGATTTCTCATTTGCATTAACAAACTGAAATCTGTCCAATTAGTAGGATTTAAACCAGACAAGTGCTGTTCCTCTAATCCCGACATCTTGTTCTAATCTACGCAGTAGGATCTCGTGGTCTATGGTGTCAAATGCTGCACTGAGATCCAGCAGGACTAGTATAGAAACAAGCCCTTTTTCAAAGGCCATGAGAATATCATTTTTTACCCTTAATAGTGCGGTCTCTGTGCTATGGTGGATTCTAAATCCTGACTGAAACATTTCATATAAATTATTGCTATGAAGGTGATCACACAACTGGGCTGCTACAGCTTTTTCCAAAATCTTCGATGTACAAGGGAGATTAGAGATTGGTCTGTAGTTTGCTAGGATGCCACCGTCGAGGGTGGGCTTTTTAAGTAACGGTTTGATTACTGCTACTTTAAAGGTCTGTGGGACATTAACTCTCAGTAACAAAATATTAATTTGGTCTAATATAGTACTACCAAGTCGTGGGAGGGCCTCTTTAAGAAGTCTAGTTGGTATAGGGTCCTACTGACATGTTATTGATTTGGAGGAGGAGAACAGTGAGGTCAGCTCAGATAGGTTTATGAAAGTAAATTTGTCTAAATATACATCTGGAGTCACCACTGGATCTAAATTAGCGAGATTGGACTGTGTTTTGCTGATATGAGGTTAATTCTAACTGATTTTTTCTATTTTTTCATTAAAAAAGTGAGGTAGGTGGTTCTAGCTTGTCGCAGGGCTTTTCTATATGTTTCAAAGCTGTTCCTCCACAAGACATAGTGACTGTCGTTTTGTGTGGAACGCCATGCTCTTTCTAACCGCCGTGTTTTTAGTTTTAAGGTTCGAGTTTGAGCATTGTACCACAGAGCTAACTTCGTTTTAGTGACAGCCCTCATTTTCAGAGGTGCGATGGGATTTATGGCTTGGTTTGTAATATTAAACTTGTGCTGTCCACTAGATTATTGAGCCGTGTGGGAGAGACCTTTTCATGGTTTTCATCTGCTGAACTGACACATGGCTGGAGGGTGGAGAGCCGTTCTTTAAATTCTTGACCTGAGCTGTCTGATAAGCAATTGTAATAACATTGCTGTTTTAATTCAGTAAAGTTTGAGATTGAAAATTCAAATGAGAGCAGACAGTGGTCAGAGAGGTTATAGTCAGACACTAATAAGATATGGACTCATGCTTCTCTGTGGCGCCCCCCTCAGGACAGAATGTCTGATACATGTCCCTCATGCTCCTCTGTGGCACCCCCCTCAGGACAGAATGTCTGATAAATGTCCCTCATGCTCCTCTGTGGCGCCCCCCTCAGTACAGAATGTCTGATACATGTCCCTCATGCTCCTCTGTGGCACCCCCCTCAGGACAGAATGTCTGATAAATGGCCCTTATGCTCCTCTGTGGCACCCCCCTTCAGGACAGAATGTCTTATACGTGTCTCTCATGCTCCTCTGTGGCACCCCCTCAGGACAGAATGTCCCTCTCTGTCTCCAGCTAAGACACATACACAACAAAAGACTTTGTTCTTCAGAGTCTGAGGAGACACGTTCCTCTCTGTGTCCATCCACCAACTACATGTTCTCAGCGTGAGTCCTTCCTCTGTCTGCACGTTAAACACAACTCAATCTCTGTGCCCACTCCCACCAGAATCAAATGTAATCAAATTTAATTTACATAGCCCGCATTTACAAATCAGTTTGACTCACCGGGCTTCACAGGGTGGGTAACATCCTCTGTCCGTACACCCTCAGCAAAGGTAAGAATGCCACAGACGCCATGAACTTCTCCAACCAGCTCACACACGCACAGTAGAACACACATGAGGTCATGGGGTCAATGTCATCCAATTGCTTCCACTCTTCACTCTGCACGTGTCCTGAGCCTTTATCATGTCCTGCACCGAGAGCTGCTCATACACTGAAGACACTGTGTGACAGAGTTTGTATTTACTGCAGCTCAATGAGATTATGACAAGCAGAGACTGATATCTAGTGGCCAATGTGCAAATTACATTATCAGCATAAATGTAGCCTCACTTCTCAGATCGTAGAAGACGTTTAACTCACAGTTACAGGTTTGTAAAATTTTATTTATTTCATGTATTAGTTTAGTTTGGTTGTATAAAACTAAAAAACAATACATTCATGTCATTGTTACAATGATAGTTTATGGTGTGTGTATGCATGTGTGTACGTTCAGAGGTGCTGTGACAACCACAGAGCTGTGTTGAGGAAGCAGTCCATCATGGTGTCCACTCTGGACAGAGAGTGTCCATCCTCTTTGAACCATAACATCCTGAAGAGGGAGCAGAACAGACTGAGTTACTGCTATGAATCTTATGACTCGACAAATATTAAACATTAAAACCTCCTTCACTATCTGAGGTGAGTTTAAATGTATGTTATGTGTTTCTTGTACCTGACAGGTGACCCTCTGCTCTTCAGAGCTCTGTAGAGCTCCAAGCCCTGATGAGGAGACACTCGTCTGTCTCTAGCTCCTATCATCAGCAATACTGGAGCTTTGATCTACACACACACACACACACACACACACACACACACACACGTTAGACACAGGCAGCTCTGTCAAAGCCTGAGACATGTTGTAATGGACACGTATGTAGAACCTCTGACCTGATCCACATGTTTAATAGGCGACTTGTCCAACATGAGAGTCAGAGCCTCAGCAGAGGGGATCCGATCATACGTGTACTGGAGACCCACAGAGGTGTAACGCCTGGAGACACAGAGAGGAACTGCTCATCCCGTGCGTGTGTGTGTGCGTGCGTGCATGTGTGCGTGCCTCACCAGTCCACAATGTCACTGGTTCCCAGCAAGGTGGCAGCGTTGACCACAGGGTTCCTGACCACACAGGCTCTATAGAAGTCAGGGAACTGACCAACAAGGTGACAGGACAGGAAACCTCCATGAGAGCCGCCAATCACCGCCAAGCTCTTGGGGTCAAGGGTCAAGTCCCTCTGCAGTGCAGTGAGGACAGCCCTCTGAGGGAGGAGCAGTGCTTTGATCAGGGGCAGGGTGGTGACCTTAACTCTAACTGACCATTAGTGATGGACATCTGTCCTCCATCAGTCAACAGAAGACAGTACCTGCACGTCCTTCACATCCTGACTTCCAATCTGACCCATCAGGGACAGGATGCTGTCCTGACCGAACCCGGTGGATCCACGGTAGTTCACTGAGACACACAATCAGAGAGATGCTGTGAGAAGAGTCAACACTGTTCCTGACCCCCACCTCATGTCCACACACACACACACACACACAACCATCATCTGTTCTGAGGTGTGTGTTGATGTGTTGACCTCCACCTCATGTCCAACTTACCCATGAGGACGGCGTAGCCCAGTCTGACCAGTCCAGCTGTGGTGGGATTCCACTCAGCAGGGAAGTGGGAATGAGGGCCCCCTGCAGGGGACAACACACAAACAGTAAGTAGTACTAAATATGTGAAGTACACAACATTCCACACACAAACAAAAAACAAATAAAAGGTAAACAAACCATGGATGGAGACAACCAGAGGTAACGTGGTCTCACGCAGAGGAACAGAAGGTTTAACCAGGACAGCTCCAAAGTCAACACCAGCTGATCCATGAGAGAGGAGGTGAGAGGTCAGGTTACCATGACAACCAGTGTTGTTGGCGTCACATGGCAGACCTAGAACTCACAGAACTGGGTGTTCTCCTCCTCAGGAGAAGGTTTGACATCAAGGATCATCCAGTTGAAGTCAAAGGTCATGGGGGGCGTCTGCAGGGTCGTCCAGGTCACTGCTGCACCTGCTGAGGGCATGACACCCACTCTCTACACACACACACACACACACACCACTCTTTAAGTTGCATGCTGTATCTAAGTATGCTCGTCTTCATGTGATCATGCGTGTGCAAGTGCGTGTGACTTGTCTGACCAGAGTGGGGGGGGTGTTGGGGCTGGAGCAGCTGACCACCATCAGGTCCTTCTGGACGGTCAGGAGCTTCCAGCTGCCGAAATCTCTGGAACCTTCAGCGAGACCTGCAGAGAACATGAAGTGAAGCCAGAGACCCACAACAAAGATGGAGGTTCATGTCTTCACGACATTTAAAGGAGACATGTCCCTTTATAATTCGCTTCATGCTGATATCTCAAGCTTTAGAGGTTCTTTCACACAACCTGTCCTTGTACCTTTCTGCCACTGGAAGAACGGAGAAGTAGAAGGTGGAGGGAGAGGGGAGGAGAGGACAGCAGGGGGAGGAGGAGGGGGAGGAGTAACTGGAGCAAGAGTAAGGGGGGAACAAAGAAGTGAGGGAGGTGGGGGGGGGAGATGGAGATGAGGAAAGAGAGGTGAGACAAGGAGGAGGCGAGGACAAACTCTTACTATCAGAGAGCGAGGTGACTGTCTTTGTCCTCCTGTCCACCATGAAGACATCCTGAGAGAGTATGCAGGGGAGCGAGTGAGCGGAGAGAGGAGTGGATGACACCATGATGAATTCATCATTGTCAGTATAGAAGATCAGCTCAGTTTAGCTGAGCTCAGGTTAGATGAGTTGAACTCAGCTCACCGTAAAGTTCCTGCAGGCGCTGCTGAACATGACTGTGTGACTGTCTTCAGACCAGCAGGAGGACGGAAGAGCTTCATATATTCCTGCAAACTCAGCTGAGACAGAGGAGACAAAATTGTTTTGATCTGAGGAACATCTATGATCTTCAGGTTCAGTTCAAGTGAATTGAAACACAAATATAGAATGACATGTCAGAAAGTGAGCGACAGAAACGTGAGACAGATTTCATAGTTTCAAAAGTGACCCACCAGACTGAGGTCTGTGGACCACATCTAGGAGAGTGGACGTCCTCCTGCTCTGAAGGTCAAGCTGTTAAGAGCAATACTCACTGTTACACTGTGGCATAAGGAACACACACACACACATGCACGCACACACATATACACACCTGCTGCAGACTGAGACACTGGTGGTGAGGACCAAACACTTGTCCCTGCAAGTAGATCAGCGTGGACCCATCTGGACTCAGTCTGGGACACATCACCGACAGGTCATCCCCTGACAGACACTCTGTGGAAGGAGTCAGAATAACGGAGGATTAACGAGAGAGGACATTCATTTCATTAATCAAAGGTCAAATCCTCACCACACTGTCCATTCAGGTCCAACCTGAATAAAGCTGACCTGAAACACAGAGAGGCAGCAGGTAGGTCAGTGTGGAGGTAGGTAGGTAGTGAGGGAAGGAGGTAAGGGAGCGAGGGATGGAGGGAGGTAAATATTTTACCTGCGGTTTGAACAGAACCTCAGTCCCAGTCTGAAAGGTTCATGGAACCAACCGATGAAGAACAATGACTGAGCCCCAGGAGCCCACAGAGCCTGAACGGACGGACACACACACACACACACACAGTCTGATTTCAATGGGTCACATGACGTGGAGGTGAAGATGTGTGTGTCTCTCCTCCTCACCTGTCCAGGTGAGACATGAGTCGGCACATTGTGCAGCACGGTGACGTGCCCACTCTGCACGTCCACCACACACATGACTGGGCTGCTCTGATTGGTCAGAGTCTCACCCCAGTCCTCATAGTACACACTCCTGTCCTGTTAGAGACACACACTGTTTATTATTATCTGCGTGTGTGTCTGTGTGTGTGTTTGTGTGTTTTGGAAAAACCTCAGAACATGGAGATTCCAGACCACTTGTTCCTGCTTGGATCTTCTCTGCCACATACACCAGTTTACTCTCACACTGTGACCAGGACAGACACCTGAACTGAGCTGCGCGCACGCACACGCACACGCACACACACACACACACACAGTGTGTCAAATACATGTGAGCAGTCAGACAGAAGGTAAACAAACAGGCCTCACCATCATGGTAGACTGGTCCATGTTGGTTGAGGTGAGTAAGGTGGATGGTTCTTCTCAGACAGGTTCGGCCCCATATCTAAACAATAACAATGTCATTATGTTCAAGCTCCACTCACACCCCACGTGTTCTGTTTGATGTCCTCACCTCGAGGAGCTGCTGTCCACCAGAATCCTTGAGAACTGCCCTCAGGTCTCCAGAATGAGAGCAGGAGCTGAGCAACCTGAGATAACATGTGAGAACTTTAACTTGGCTGACTCATCTATGTTGCAGAGAAGATCCAAACACCTGCTGAGAGGATTCACTGCTGCCGATTGATTGACAGGTTTCATGATAACTATTTGAGGTTGATGACAGAACTCACTCTCCTGTCACTGGAGAACAGAAAACAGGAGCCAGAACCGTTTTGATGTTCCTCTGATCATCTGCCATAACAGTCCATTGCTGAGAGAAGCTCAGTCTGCTGCCTCTCACCACCTCACTCTGAGTCCACTCTGAGATAACATGAGGAACATGAGAAAACATGAGAGAACATTGGAGAATGTGAAAAAACAGGAGAACGTGAGAGAACATGAGAGCATGGGCCATGGGAGAACATGAGAGATCATGGGAGAACACAAGGGAACATAGGAGAACATGTGAGAATGTGAGAGAACATGAGAGCATGGACCATGGGAGAACATGAGAGATCATGGGAGAACATGAGAACAAGGGAGAACATGAGGGAACAAGGGAGAACATGAGAACGAGAGAACAACAGGGAACATGGGAGAACAGGAGAGAACATGAGGGAACATGGAGGAACATGAGGGAACACAGAGCAGGTTCCATAGAATTACATTCTCAGTCTGGTTTGAAAGGTTCTACAGATACATTCTCTCTCTCACACACACACACTGAGGGACATGTTCTGGTTGAGATGGTTCTGGATGCAGAACTGGTCCAAACATCAGGTTTCTCTCTGAGTGAACATCTCTCCATCCGAACACACAGCATGTCATGGGTTCACTTCCTTGCTCGTGTGTGTGTGTTTGTACCTGCAGTAACGGTGTACACGCTCAGGTGTGGGATCTGCTCCTCAGTCACGTGGGCAGACACAGGTGTGGGGAGTCCGATCACATGTGAGAACACACTCGCCACGTGCTGACTGTTCTCCATGTCTGTCTGTACCTGCGCACACTGACCAACAACCTAACACCACTAGACTTCACTCACACACACACACATTGGTCCTGACTCGTGTCTTCTGTTTTGATGTTTCCGGGAGAAGTGACGGTGACTTCCGGTGACCGTGAGTGAGAAGCACGGTCCGGCTCAGGCTGGTGCGGTGCCCGAAAAGTGCAAATCACAACGAGATTAAGACGAATCACAACGACATTAAGACGAATCACAACAACATTAACTTTTACCGGAAGAGGCGGGACGAACAAGCCGGTACTTCCCATCTCTTTAGCAGTGGCCGTCATTGATTGGACGCGTTGCCAATGACGAATTCATCGCTGATTGGACAGAAGACCACCCATTTTTTTTAGCAGGAAGAAATCACGTTTTCAAAGGAATGGCCGCCAACGAACCCTCGCTACCCGAGCTTATCAAACGTTATTTTGATGCAAGGCGTGAATATGATGTGATACTTGACATGCTGTCAACCTATCACCAAATCACAATGAGTATTCGCACACCGAAGACGCATTTAAAAGAGGCAGGCTTGTTTCGAAGACAAGGATATTCCTCACAAGCTGAAGTGAGAGGTGCCATTCTCTCAGAATTGCAAGGGCCCGGGCGACTGTGGGCTACCGGACTATGTGGCAGGTACTTCAACAGAAGCACAAACTACGTGTCAAACGTGATGTGGTGATGATATTGCTGCGACAACTGCATCCACAAGGGACGGATTTGAGAAGACGTCGGAGGTTTGCGATACGCACATATCACTCCATGGGTCCAAACTACGTATAGCACGTAGATGGCTACGACAAGCTAAAGCCCGGTCAGGGTGTATAGATGGCTTTTCAAGAAGAATGATGTGCCTTGTTTGTGGGAATACCAATAACAACCCGTCTATCACAGCTCACAATTATATTAATTGTGTCCAGAGTGTCGGTGTGATCCCAATGAGAATAAGAACTGACTTTGGAACAGAAAGTGGCACGATGGCAGCTATACGACGCTCCCTCCGTGACGAGCACACTGACTACTTTGCTGGTTCGTCAAGTCACAGCTATGGTTCGTCAACAGGGAATCAGCGTATCGAGTCATGGTGGTTCTTTTTCAGGAAAGGAAGGTAGGTACTTATGAATAAACATACATGGATAACTGGCTATACATTTATGAATAATTAATTCAAAATGTACAACACCTTCACCAAAATACACTCCAGTGCAGTTCTGTGTAAATTGTAGGCATATATATACAGGCACATTGTGTTATTCAAAGTCAGATTTTGGCATGGCTTTATCAAAGTGCAAAAACAGCCTGCCTCAGCTGCAAATATTTGTTTGAACTGCTTGATTGAAATGTGGAGTGAGCTATATATATTCGCTCAAAAGTATCACCAATGTTTTTCAAGTAGCACTTGTAGTTTGAAGTTGTACAATTATAGTTTCCTCCTTGAGTAAAATACTCAGCTTTGATTTATGTATTCCGAGGGCTCAGTTTTGGATGGACCTGTTCGGAGATCTCAGAGATGCTGGGCACTTCAATGGCAGCCATGAACACCAGTGTTTGGTGAGATTCTGCTTCAGGGATGTTCTGCAGAAAGACCTGGATCAATGTGTGGATCTCTGGAACAAGCAAAGGATTCGACGCTCCAGACTTGCATCATGTCCTGGGGGGATTCCAAATGAACTGTTTTTCTTGCCTCACAGGTATTTAATTGATTTAAGAATGTATATTCTTATGAAATACAAAATGTCTCATAGCACAAATTGCATTAGTTATCAGAAATACATTTAGACAATGTTTAGGTAAATTCAAGCCTTCTAATGTAATTTATTGGCTTGATGTCTGTCTTTGTTTACTTTCACGTTTCGGTATAAAGCCAATTTCAACAACAACTTTTCCTCTCTTGCTGAATTATATTTTTCTTATGTGCAGATTTGGTTCAAGGGACTGCGGATTGCCTGTTGAAAACAGGGAACTAAATGAGTTTCCCGAGTCAAGTCACACCACCTCTCCATGTGGTGATCCAGACATTGAGGATTATGTACAACTAGCTGTGGAACAAAATGGATTACAGCAGCCGCATGATAAGGAGTCGGCCTCAGAACTCTATTTTAGACTAAAGGACATTGCTGGGCCATAAACATGGACTAACTAAAGTATAGTTAACTATGGCTTTTCTAACCTGATCCAGAGACTGAGACAGTTATTTTATTTGTTGTGAAAAGGTGGTTATTTAAGTTTAAGTGACCTACACATGACAAAAAATGTTTGCTCAAAATAAAAAACTTTGTTTCTAAGATGTGACTCTAGTGTTATTGATACCAAGTTTGGCACTTTAAGTTAAGGAATTCAATATGTGCTGTAAATCATACTGGAGTGGAGACAAACATCAACAAGACGTATCACTGAAAGGGCATTAACTTTAGTTTAAAGCAAAACTGTCAAAAGTCACACAAAACATAACTTAACGCAGACAAGTTAATACAACAGGGGTCAAAGGCAGAGCCTAACCACAACAGGTGGAAATAAGAATCTTGGCCAACTGTAGCCCCCTGCACAACTGATGCTTCAACCCCCAGTAAAGGCACATTTGAAAACAATGACATCAATTTTGATTGATTTTGATTTTGAAGCCTAGAATTCACTCTCAACTCACACAAAGTCCTGGTGTGGACTCAAATAACATCTATGTATTTAGAACTGTTTTTACAACATTGGGGCAAAATAACAAACTAGTTAAGTTACAAGCAACCAAAACCTGGAGAGTTCTGTATCCCAATTTCCATGTTATTTTTGAAGACACTGTAGGTAAGACAGGAGGCTTCATTTGTATTTGCAAAACAGTTTGACATAGGGAATGGTGAATCTGTTAAAAACACAATCTGTGGCTGTGGTGTTATTCCAGCAGGTAGAAGTGAAGACAGGCCTGTAGTAAACATCAACACCTCCTCCAGGGACACAGCAGCCATGTTCTCTGAAAGATAAAAAAGAAAAGTCAAAAATGTGATGTACTGCTTTAAGATCCGTTTTGTAAGCATCAAATTCAGTCAGTAAGCATGGAAAACTTGTTTGATAAACCAAATCTTGAAGAAAATCTTCCCAGAATCCAAGGGCTTGGCATTCTTTCTGTCGCCTGTTGCTTCCTGCTGGACTGAGGTCTGGTCTGAACATGTGCTCCATGACTGCTGTTGTCAGCTTCTTGTCAGAGCGGCACAAGACAGGGGCTAGCACACTGGGATGCTGCTTGAGTGCTGTCAGTAATTGCAGACTTGCAAGTCCATCTTTGAATCTTCGTATTGGAAAAAATGATAATGAAACAAAAAGGTTTGTCACACACTGTGACCTAGACCAGACGTTTTGAGTAAACAAACCAAATAAACTCAAAAACCAAGAAAAATAAAAACACTTAAAAAATGCTGTTTAAGGTTGACATCTTTTACGCAAGATGTTGTAAACAATGTCATCAGTAATGTGATGGACCTAAAGTATAGAATTTGTTGTAAACCACAGGTTAATTTTTTTATTTAATGATTTAAAGTAGACAAATACCTTTCAATAACACTGTAGTTTAGTCGATAATGTACCATCTGAGGTACTCCTCCACAAGTGTATTCTTCTCCTCCAATGTCTTCGCTCTTCTGAAACACCCAGGTGTTTGGAACATGGTGCTATTCTCAAAAATCAGATTTTGCAGACAATCGACAGATTCTGCTTTCTGGACCTGTTGAATGTGATCACTTTTTGATAATTTCTCAATTTAAAAAAAAAAGATGGCTTCATTTAAAATAAACCCTGAACAGTACTACCTTACTTCAAATTACTAACATAATTTTGTGTGTAGTAGGAAGCCCACTGTGAAAAAGATCTCTTCTTACCTGACATAGAACATTCTTTATTTTATATGTAAGATCTTCCACAGTGGCACTGAAATTGGACTTCCCCACAATACGGTTCACAAGATCCTCTGACAAGAAATGTGGTGCTGGTCCCCCATGTACAATAGACACAACAATCATCTTTCCAGTTAAAAAGTACTCCTCTTCTCTGACAGCTGTTATTCATGGTACAAAAGAGGCGTAGTTAATTAGCATCTGCTAATGT
>JAFBJT010105686.1:24669-35450 GCA_016785325.1 Chascanopsetta lugubris
TTGCATTTTCAAACAGGTGGACAAGCATCACATTAATCACGAATCATCTTCATGAGGCTTATGAGGTAACATCACCTGGATTCACCCTCCACCTCTCTATAGAACTCTTACTCTCTCTCACACACACACACACACGCACACGCACACGCACACGCACACGCACACACACACACACACACCCCATACACCTGCCAGGTTTGGCATTCGGGGACGGCACTGGTGTTGTGATTTGCCCGAGCAGGCAGAAGTAATACCAATGTGATGCTATTGGAATGAGGGGGGGGGGGGGGGGGGGGGGGGGGGGGGGGGGGGGGAGGGGAGGGGGAGGTACAGCAGCAGACAGAATGACAATGTGAAACGTAGATGACGACCAAATGGCGCTCACAGATGGGAGGCAGGAAATCAAATACGCAGACGAAGCATGGAGCGAGGGAGCTCTGTGTTGTTGTTTACATGAGTCAACATAGAACGACATGCATGTGAGCTTTAGTAGGATCTGGTCCACATGGTGCAGCGGGTCTGTCCCCTTCATGGAGCGTGTGAGTGGAGGCTGAACTGAAGGGAGGTGGTCTGGTCTGAGGAGGATTCCCATGTAAACAACTGGTCCAGCCCCTTTTCGCTGTTGCCTAGCAGCAGGGGTCGGGGAGGGGCGGGACATGACAGGAGCCTCTTGTTTTGACATGTGCGCTTTTCGATCCCACGAACCCACCAGAAAAGGCACACGGCAAATGTATGGTCGAGATGTGGGGGCGTTTGTGGCGGCCCCTAGAGGACAGAACCTCCTTTAAAGAGCATGGAAGGAGCCACTGAGAGGGAACAGTCCATCTTCAGATACAATCCTTGTATAGAGATGCTATCGTGTACACGTGTGTGCACATGGACACGCAACACTCACAATCCAACATGGCCAACCACCAATCATCCTCTTTGCACTCATCTCCCTCCCCTCGCTGCAGCCCCCCCCCATACTGTCTATACCGCACACAGCATCCGCTCCTCACTAAGTAGGTCACTACACCTCCACCGCTCCCTCTCTCCTCATCTCTCTCCCTCTTTGCCTCCTTTGTTGCAGCATCTTTACTCTCACCCCACGTCTCTGACACCGACCCCCCCCCCCCCCCCCCCCCCCCCCCCCCCTCCTCCCCCCCCCCCCCTCCCTCCTTCCCACTTCATTTTCCTCCCACTCTGCCGTTTTGATTACTGCAGATTCCTCCATTTATTCCAGTTTTACTCAGAGACGTACGTAAAGGCGCATAGTCCCCCAGTTGGGAACACGTCAATCGACTCGGAGCGTTTTCTTCAATCTGACAACAAGTAAACAAAAAGTCTGTTGATTGATTGATGACTTAACCTCTTGAACCCAATTTAAACTTAGACTGTCCCCCAAGCTATTTCTGATTCTAAAGCAAAAGCAGCGAAAACAACTAGTCTCCTACAGTTTCAGATACAAACTTTGAGATCATTATTATTATTATTATTTTTAACGTGACAAGATGAACTCACATCTAACATGTTGGTTTGGTCAGTGCCTCAAATATCAACATGGAGGAGGGAGGACTGAGGAGCACTGAGCAGCCATTCAAGCTATTCCAATGTTCCTGTTGCACATTTTTGGACATGGCCAGAACAGACATTATAAATCTTGCCAGAATATGATTTGCATTTGCCAATCAAATCTTAGGTCCTTAGATTGATTGCAATTATAAACGAGACCACGGAAAGAAGTAATGTGTCTTTGCGGTTCAAACAGAACTTGCGCAGGGTTTAATTGAACAGTCTTTATGTTCACAGGCTTTACTTTCCTTTTCATACAATCCACTCATCAGCTTTCATCTAATTTTCCTATCATCCTAATCCTGCACCATCCTGAGTGTACATTCTCTTTCACCTTCTCTCTCCGGTTTGAATCGTATCTTCACTTCGCTCCCTCTCCTCACACCTCTACTGCCTCCTCCTCCTCCTCCTCCTCCTCCCCTCCTCCTCCTCCTCCTCCTCCTCAGCTCCCCTGCCTATAGCGGGTTCAGCTGTTCCAGTGCTAAGCCAAGCCGAACTGGCATAGACTTGCAGGTCTCGGAGACATGACAGACAGAGAAACAGAGCAGAGTTGAAGGAGGGTACGAGAGGTGCGAGGGGAATCGACAAAGAAGGGCGAGGTGAAGTGTGATGAAGCCTGGTCGGGGCTCAAACAGTGGCAGCTGAGGCAGGGAAGGCTGTGAGAAGGAGCGGAGGCGGGTTGAGGGAGGAATGCAAATGAGACATAAGGGACGATGAATTAGAATCGGGATCGGGTGTTAAGATTTACAGTTGCTGTACGAGAGAGGCGGCATCTTCATCACAGTGGGATGGAGCAACTGGGACAACCAGAGAGAGAGAGAGAGAGAGAGAGGGAGAGAGAGAGAGAGGGGGCAAAGTTCAGCAGGGGGATGGTTCTCCCGGATACCAGAATTTGAAAATATCAGCCTCCATGATCTGTTCTCAAGTTCACAGGCAGATCACTTTAAAGTTTGTCATGGAAATTAGAAAAGGCTGCGGGGGCGCGGGGAAGCCGGGGGGGCGCGGGGAAGCCGGGGGGCGCGGGGAAGCCGAGCGACGCTGACGGCTGACGAGAGGAAACGACAGGAGCCGACGACGTCGAGTCAGGACGCGTTTACTGGGCAAAGGAAGGAAGTGAAGCGCGAGCGGTGAGGTTCTGACCCCGTTCGAAGGCAGACAATGCTCCATTTACGTTTTAAGGGTGGAACCGCTGACGTTGAGCCCTTTAACACCTTGTCCTCGGGCACAGCCACCTCCTCCTTCAGCCCCCATGGTCTCCCGCGTCTCCCGCGTCTCCCACCCGCCGCGCCTGCAGGGCCCTCACCCTCCTGTCGCCATCTGTCTGAGATCCCACCTCCAACTTGGCTTCTCTGTCACCATCGCTCCTGAAGCTGAACTCTGCGCTTGCATTAGCTCTTGCTGTAAACGGCTCTGTGTGTTCGAGGTCACCTTGCCTCTGATTACACGCGAGTCTGAGTATATGAATATAAATGCATATGAATATTTGCAAAAAAACGAATAATGGAATGGATCCTGTCAAAGTGCTCTTTGTGTGCTTATGAGGCAGAACCATGGTGAACTTTGACCTCTGATGTCAGAACTGTTCATCTTTGAGTCTAAATCAACATGAGGTGAGGTCACATGTTCACAAGACCATGAAGTTGTACTGTAAGGTCACCGTGGTGCTATTGTGTATGTGTGAATGTGTTTATTGCTAATGTTGATGAGTAAGTATGATAAAGATGATAATATTGATTATTGCATTGAGTTTTACATTTCTCTTCTTTATATTACGTGGATATGGGTGAACAGTATCATTATTCATAGAGATAAGTTATAAGATGCTTGTGTTTACTTGTGTACATGTGTATATGTAACACATCATCACTAGAATTGTGATCATTATTAATAGTATCATCCTCATCACTGTCCCTGTTGTTTCATCTACTGCAACACCACAGTTCCCCTGGTGGGGACGAGACAGAAATAACGGCAGCAGAGACATAAAGCTGTTGTTCTCTGAAAGTGAATAATTGAATATTCCAATCGTCTTTCAAAAAATTACCAAACTCTCCACACAAACAAGCACATGATTTTATGCAAACAAATAATGAAATTAATTCTCCACTCGTCTAATTTGGTCCATGACCTTTCTGACATTTTCCCTCTCTCTCTCACACACACACACACACACACACACACACACACACACACACTCTTAAACTTCTACCTCAGTGAGGACACACATGGAGATAACACACTCCCTTAACTTTCTACTTATAATTAATTATCACATTTTAAGTCCAAAAATCCAACCTTAGCGCTGACCTTTTCCTAGCGCTAATGTTTAGAGGGTGGACCGGTTATAATGTATAAAGTTCAAACTGCTCCTCTCTCAGACACACACACATGCACACGTGCACACATACACACACACACACACTACAAAGAGTGTTGAATTAATGAGCTACATTTTTTATCAGCGAAACTAATTAATTAGCCTGTGATGCTGAGTAGTGAACTGGATATGGCTGATAGGGGGGGATAAGTGTGTGCCCTGTGTAATAGTAATAGATCGGATATGTGTGTGTGTGTGTGTGTGTGTGTGTCTTCATCTTTGTTAACGTTCCTGACGTGGAGGCATGTCCTTGTGCATGAGTGTGTCAATGTCCCTCTATTCTCCAACAAGGACAAAAGCACTTTGATCATTATGCCAGGGCCTTGAGCCTCACACTGCAGTAATGTATCATGCATCTAACACACACACACACACACACACACACACACACACACACACACTCCATATCTGTGCCTTCTTTTACCATCTCAGCTGCTTCCTCGCTGTCTTTAATCAGAGCTGCAACGAGATCAGTCCCTAAGTACAAGAACATAGAAGGGTTTTCAACCCCGAAACACTTACAGAGGAATTCCTCCCTCGCATCATCCAGCTCCGACTCAATCACACATAAAATGTACGTCCGCGGCCACAGGAGGACCTCATTACCATGACTCAATCACAGTCGGATTCCTCCTACTATGTTCTCTGTACTTGGCAGAGTGTTATTTTGCTAATTTCTCTCATTGAATGCCGTTCAAGCCTTCGCACATCAGCATGAGCAATCAGCAGGAATGTGAATAATGGTGTGAATAATCTGGATGCGCTGGCACGATGTTATTACGGAGAGATCAGTCTTTGGGAAAGCGGAGCAGCAGAGAGGGAAATAAATGGCATCAGCATGAAGTTCGGACGCTCCCATCCCGTCACTTTACAAAAAGAGAAGGGGAAAATGAGCTGAATGTGGATGAGGAAGGTTGAAGACACCTCAGGTCGTACGTTTAGTAACAAACTAAAAGCTGTTCGTGTTGGTAGGTCTGCGCTGTGCACGATCATCAACAGGTGTTCCATCACCTGTTGACGATCCTCACCTCGGCAACTTTCTAACATACATAATGAGCACTCACGGACATCAGATTGAATAGTTTTTCTCCTGCTGCGTCGACACGCTGTGCATCAGAGGCCTGAACACCCAGCAGCCCTCAGCACGGCCCAGTGAAATTCTGGAGGTTTGAAAAACAGTCAATAAGACAAATTACACTGAAAGAAGTTGGGAAGGCTGCCGGTCTATTTTCATAATAAACCGTTTGTGCATTTACAAACACTTCAGTGGTTGAATTATATATCGGTGCGATCCATCTAACAGCTTCATGAATCCCAGACACGATGTATGAGATGTGTAATAAATGTTGCAAGGTGCAGGAGAAGAGCTGCAGTCTGGTGAACACACAGTTCAGGAGACGAGGAGATGAAGCACTGGATAGTAAAAGCAGGTGCATGGAAGTAAGTGTCTGTTGTGTTGCCTGCAGCTACAAAGACGAGTGTATCTGTGCTCAGCGTCTCCACATCAAAGGCCAACTTAGCGCTAACGTGAAGAAACCGCTCGTCTCCGGACAGACAGAGGTGCTGCTGATGCATCATAGAAACAGGTGCGGAGGCAAGACAGTGTCTCTGTTCTCTGCTCAGTCCCACCAAAAAAAAATGGAGCCTGCCTCGAGTGGCCGCCCTGTGAACCGCATGTTTTTCCACTTCCACACTGACCTCATCCTCAGAGGTTGCTACTTGACTTAACCATACACAATGACAGGACTACGAGCTTTAAAAATCAGTGGTCCTCATTACTCTCCACCTGGTTGTATGTTATCCATTATTTAACCATTCCTTTAAGTTTCAGCGCTGCTGTTTCCCTCTCTTCCACTTTGAAATTCTGCCGGTACTTTCGTTTTAAAAGCATGTTTTATGTCAGCGGACGAGTGAAAAGTCCGTCTTCGCTCATTAAAACATAACCCTCATGTTATGCGGGGACCCGAACTAAAGACTCAGACACCCTTGGAGCTAGCCACTTAAAAACATACTTAAAGCTCCTAACACGGGCACCCAGGCTGAGGGAACGCTCGCCCTCCTCACCCGGGGGGGTCCCGCCTCGTAAAAAAAGCCACGGCGGCCTGTCACGCAGGGATCTAAGAGAAAATACGGAGATGCTACGCTGTGAAAAGTCCCCCGTGGGTCATCAGTGGGTCAACTGTTTTTAGTGATGGACGACCTGTGCTGGCCAAGGCGGAGGATCGGCGACGAGTTATAAAGAGCCACAAAGATTTCATTAGAGGCAGGGACGTGAGTGGACGGGAGCAAACACGACGACTGTGACCAATAATACGGTGGTTGTTTACAAACTCAAATAACGGAAGATGCCATTTCTTTCATAATGCCGAGGACGGAATCCCTCGCGCCAAACACTGATAAAAGCTTCATCGTGTTTGAAGGTCTGGCACAACTTATTAAAGGACTCGTACTTTTCTTCTGTGTCCAGAGCGATGCAGAGACCGAGGTGCTTTCATGGAGTGTGGTCAGGAGAAGCTAACGCGTGGGTGAGAAATGGGACAGGGGGGAAACATCAGCGCAGACTGTGACCTGAGCGCCGAGGTGCAACCGTCCCTCGTGTCCAGATGTTCACTGAGGACCGAGGCTGCGCTTTCCAGCAGCGCACAGGTGGAAACCACGCACATTCGTCTCTGGCGCCGGGTTTTGAGGCTCGTGCGTCACCTCACACAGAGTCACCTCCGCTGTCCTGTCCAGTATCACCGACAGGAAGTGGGAGTGACGCCAGTGGCCGGTCCACGGAGGAGAAGAGCAATGGGGCTAAAGTTATTTCTGTTGTTTCTGAATTCTGCGCCACTCTGCTGCGCTGTCCCTGCAGGAAGCATCAGACAGGACACGGACGCCAGGTTACAGAAACATTATGGGGTGTCTCTCCTCTGTGTGCAGCACGTAGCATCCCAAACAGCTGCTTACTATGGTTTTGTGTCACTCTGCAGGTGTGAGCTGCAAAATAACACTCTGGAGACTTTGCAGTGACACTGGTGAAACTTGTACAAGGAAGAGATTAGAATTAAAAATTAAAAGCGTTTGCTGTCGAGGGCATGTGAATACAAAAAATAAAATAAAATCTCACCACCTATGATCGAATTGAAATAGTAGCTTCGAATGATCACGATCCTCTCTGACTCTAAAACACATTTATGAAAATGTCTGGTGTCTCCTTTAAAATACAGGGGCATTAAGTTTGGAGCCAAAGTGAATCAATCTAGTCTCGACCCCCCGAGGCTCTGGATCTGCGGAATACATTAGCCTTCCTCTTCTACCGGGGCCCGAACTGAGTGAATGTGTGCTGCTGCGCCGCGGGGCCCAGACTGATTAAAACATATTAGTATTATTATGCAAGGCAGCGGCATAAACAGGCCCGCAACCCTTTTTTTAAATGTCTGCCAGGGCCCCCCACCCCCCCACCCCCCTCCCCATCTTCACCCCCACCTGCAGTTGTCGGTGCAGAATGGTCGCCTTGCTGACACCTGCATTAGCCCTGACATGGTGACAAACACTCGCTGTGGTTGACAGTGGCACCCGAAAGCTGCAGATCATCCTCATTACCATCCCTCTCTCTCTTTCCTGCGAGCGGCTGAGGACGGTGTCACAGCGCTGCCACGTGCCATTGTTCGCAATCGCTATCTCCAGCAGACCCCCGCGCGTTTTTCCTCCACACACACCTGCCTCCCCACCACTCCGTTTAAGCTCTCAGGACAAAAAGACATTAGTGTTGTCGAGGATCATTCACGCCCTTCACCTGACTGGGGATGACTATAATCTGAGGTGAAGCTAATGATCAAGTCAGCGAGGAGCTCAAGTGCTGTCGTTTTGCAGAGAAGCACCATTCTTTCTCCCAATCCCCCCATGGTTTCCCCTTCATGGCGCTGTTTGTTGTCCAGGGGTCCTTCGCCTCATCACAGAGGGGAGGCTGGTCGTTGTGTCCTTGATAGCGCTCGTCCTCTACTTCCTCCGACGAGGCTCCGACTCTTTGTCGCTAGGAAACATTTTTCGAGGGTTGGTTGGCGTTAGCGCTCCTCCACCGATTCAAGCGTTTCCTCCTCGTGTCCTTTCCCCGCCTCCCCGTTGGTGTCTCGGTGACATTTGCGCAAACTTTTCACCGCCATCTCCTTTGTGTTTCTATCCTCTGTTCATCCCGAGAATGTCTTCTTAGCCTTCCACACATCTCTGCCTCCCTCCCTCCCTCCCTCCCTCCCTCCCTCCCTCTCCAGACATCCAGTCGTGTTGTTTTCGCCCCCTTTTCTCAACCTCCGTCTCTTTGGTCGTTTGCAGACATGAACTCGGGGAGAGAATGACAGCTGAATTGAGTCTCCGGCTCAGACGGCGATTATCCACCAACAAAGAGAGCTGCAGAGAGCCCAGGTAAGAGGAGGAGGAGGAGGAGGAGCCAGAGGCGGGTTCCAAACGTTATAGCTCCACTCTGGACATCATGTCAGACATCTTGTCATGGACACCTCCCTCAAAGTCCTCATCTGTGTCTTCTATGTGTGTGACACGCCCCTTTCAACATGTCGCCGGTGAGAAACACCATCCTGCTGAAGATCCCGAGCTCCTCTGTGTCATCGTTCTTCATTTGACTCTGCTCGTCCCTTTGATTCCCATGTTCCCTTGAAGAAATCCCTGGCTTCTCTGTAAATGCTTCACTGTCAAGGCGACACTTTTTTCTTCAACGACCACGGGAGATGATCAAGCACTAATGAGGATGTGGCCCCTGACACGGCTTCTCGGGATGGTTTTAAACTTTACAGCCTGCAGAGTTTGAGGCTGGTCTTTAATTTCACACTGATGCAAAAAAAAAAAAAGGAAAGGAAAGACGGTTGACTTGTGTGACACCAAACATTAAAATGTAATCTTTCTATAAGCGCCTATGACAGCGGCAGGGCTCCGGCATCAGACTCTGAACGTATCCAACGGCTTTATTTATCTTTGTTTTATGTGTCTCATATGAAATGAGGGAACGATGTCTGCCTGGTCCCGCGCTGACCTGGAACTGTCTCCTCAGTCACGAGGAGGTTATGACTCAATCATCGCCGTCCAAAGACGGACGTAATTAAGTCTTTAAAACGGAACTCCATTTTAGGAGCTCAGTTGTGGCGTCTGCAGCGAGGCGGAGTTTATAGCGCATGGATTTAGCTTCCAAACCTGAAATGGAGCACTGAATGTTCCCCTGACCTTTAACGGCGTTTCTTTCTTCACTTTCTCTCTCGGTGTAACAGAAAATAGCAAGTGAGGAAAACAAAAAGTCAACTCTGACGGAAGGAGAGAACCCAGGAATTCAACGACTCCAACACTCGCAGAATTCAAAGCTTTCTCATTTTGAAATATGAAATTGCGGCTGGCTTGTGTGTGTGTGTGTGTTTGGACCAGTCGAACAGTGAGAAATAGTCAGCTTGAGGGAGAGAACTTCAGACATTCCATCGACTAAATATAGAACATTACTTCATTAAAATCAATTTGAACCTCCTCTATAAGTCATGAGATGTGGCACCATGGCAGCAACCTGTCGATCACTCTTCCATACATTTCCATTACATCCCACCACTCGGTCAACCCCGACTTCAATCTCCACCGCCCGCCGCTGCGCGCGATGTGAAATCCTTTTCATTAATCCTCTCTCGTCGCCACCGTCGTCCTCGCGCTCCCCTGCATAATATCTTCATAAAGTATTCATGTCAACGAGGAGTAAATTTGCCCCGGACGACATTTAGTGAGAGAGTTAATTCTACAATGCAGACATCGAGCTGCGCCTCCATTCATAAGACCTCATCGTTCCGAAGGCGGCGTTTGAAGAATCGCGGTGTCGCGGCGCCGTGACTGAGCTGTTTCATTTTGAAGGATCGTTCTAATGTGCCCTCTCATCATCGTGACCCACAGAGTTCAGTGGGCAGATCCTCTCCTGTCTGATGAACGGGAGGATTCACTGTGATGAGACGGAGGTAAACAACCAAGAAGTTGGGTCTCCACCACGTTAGTGTCCGTGGACGCTTACGAGAACTACGGTCAACAGGAGTGACGAGGGAAATGCTAGTTTGGGTTTTCACGCCCGACCGGAACCTTCCGATATGTCTGCCGAGCTTATAAGTGACTAAAAGAGTCGGACAGTGTGGACAGATTGTTGTTTTGATGAAATCCTGCAAAGAGTGTTCGGTATAATGGAAAGTTAGATTTAGTTGCTTCCCTGCTGAATCATTTTTAATCTTACTCCGGCCGCTGTAACTTGCTTTAACCTGCCAACCATAGAAGCAATAATGAAGCTGCAGTCGCAGGAGCAGCAACTCGTGGCAGAACAAATGGAAAACATTCCAGATATATTCACTATTAATGTTTGCTTGTTGTGATAGTAAAAATGTAATTTGGTCAGCCTCGCATTTACAAAACTTATTAGCACATGCAAATGAGGTGTATACTCTCATCATGTCGGGAGGCACGCTCCTCTCTCTCTCTCTCTCTCTCTCTCTCTCTCTCTCTCTCTGCCTCCCGCGCGTTCTCCATTTGTCTCTCTCCCGCCTTGTACTCTGGTCAAGCGGAGCGTCTGGGACGTGTCGCTAATTAACACCGCCGGCGCGTCCCTGGGAGCCACAGGGACGGGCTGTAACCGCCGGCGACACAATGGTAAACAAATAGAAAGTGTCATGGATGCCGACACGTATGCACACATGTTGTCATGTGCCGTTCTCCCACAAGGGCCGACGCATGGGGATGCGCTGACGTGCCAACACAAGGCCGCGGAATTAAAATGCACACCCAAACAAAGTGAGATACTCTCTCTCTCTCTCTCTCTCTCACACACACACACACACACTCAGGCGGT
>JAFBJT010105686.1:35499-46844 GCA_016785325.1 Chascanopsetta lugubris
ATGAAAAGGCAGGAAAAAAAACACGCTCCCCTGGCAACCATGCTCCCTCCAATTGAATCTAAACGACGCGAGCCCACATAACTCAAACACACAAACCATTAAGCACACGGCCACACTGATCAGCCACGGCGATAAAACAAGCAACTGCTTTTAATGTGAATCGGCGCTCTTGTTTTACAGACAGGAGTTCAGCTGTAACGTCACTTGAAACTTATTTCCTACTTATTTCCTGAGTCAAAAACACACCCATCAGCCATCAAAACCAATGAGTGTTGCGCCGGGTCAGTGGTGTATGAGTTTGCAGCTGTTTGTCAAAACGTGAGCACAAACAGGTTCTCGGCACAGCAATGAAGCCGGAGCGGGGTGATGATGGACTCACGGAGAAAAGCCCCGTCTTCTGACACGAAAAAACCTTTTCTTCAAATTGGAAATAAAAACTCTCCTGAGACCAAAACCCGAGATGAAAACAGAAGGAGCGAGAAATTCTTGGAAAAGTCGACTTCAGCAGAGCCTGACACAGGTTGGAGATTTGTCTCAGCTTTGTGCGAAAATAAATCTGCTCTCCACAGTCCGACATACCCCCATCCCTCTCACCCTGGCTCCCCACAGCACAGCCCGGAGGACTTCATGTTGGATTTAAGCTGAACATGGTGCCGGGCAAACTCCGGAGGCAGGAGGGGGTTTTTCTTTTCTTTTTTGGCTTTATTGTATTAAAAAAAAGAAAGAAAAGAAAGAGGGAAAGGTCAAAGAATTGTTTAATGGAAGTACTATAATGCCACTGCTGAGGTCCTCGCCCCACCCGCTGAGCCCTGAGAGCCTCACAGGCTGCAGAGTGGGCACGGGAGCAGGCCGAGGGGGCACGTGCGATGCAGGGGAGCAGCATTGTTAGCGAAGCGGCGGCTGGGAGAGCAACTGCAGCCGTCAAATAAAAATTGATATCAGGAGGAGAGAGACTTCTATAATTCATGACATGCGCCGACACCTGCTCCGTCACGTGTAGAGTCGGAGGTTTGCTGCTTGAATAATTGACACTGTGACCCGGCGCGGGGGGATGTGGCCGTAATCAATGAGCGTATTGATCCTTTTTAATCTGCAGACACCGGGGGCCACTGTTTCGATGTGACTAATAGAAAACAGATGACAAATGGCCGGTGAGAATAAGTCCAGATAAACATATGAATAATTCAGAGATGGTTTTCATAAATGCAGCCTGCGGGGCACCTTGGTGGTCCCGCGGGGTTGGGGGTGCATGCACAACAACAAAAGTCCATGACACGTCCATAGGGAGCGGTCACACAGACGGATTGAATGATTGGATAACGCCGGTGAGCATTGAAGCATCTGAATTTGAAAGATCTCATCATCGGCATTAGGACCTAACAGGCTGTGAGGATGTGGGTTCACACACACTCTCTTCACCTTTAAGGAGAAGGAACCACTGAAACAGCTTCGGAGGAATCTGGGCGGAACATTCGGGGGCATAATAAAATCAGGCTGAGACAGAAGTTGACTCCCGCGGTCACAACAGTCTTTTCAACTCGTATTAGACCTGGAGAGCTGCTGCGGAATAACAGGAAGGAGGCGTGAAACCGTGGAAACACAGTGGGAATGGACACTTAGCAACCTGTGAGCCTGCAGGAGCGCCGTTATGCAATGAGAGCCGGGAGGGAAGAGGAGTCTGGAGGATTGAGGACCAACAGCTGGAGACGATCACAAAGGGTCATTAAATGATGTTGAGCGACAGCGCCGCATACCGATCTCCACGCTAACACGCATGCCAGGTCACCGGTTTCACCGGAGCCTCTGGGATCCCGACGTAATTCATCACGAGTGGGGGGTTTTCAGAGGAGACCACCACAGCGCGCACACACAAAGACCACGGGAGGCGGCGGAATCTGCCTCCTGAAGTGACGCGTCATGTTAATGAGGCTGGCCTTTCGCACAGCATATGGACTGAATGAGAGCTTTACTCCAGTCCAAATCCCGCGCTCTCTGCTAATGGGGGCTCTAATTTCATTTTAATTGCCTTCCTCCCCGCGATGTCCGGCTGATAAAGAGAAATCTATTCAACCGGCGCGACCAGCTCTAATCCCCAGCTGGGGGAAGACTAGCGCACTGGATTTCCCCGGCGCCGCAGTTATTACGTGTGACTGGTCACTGCTGATGTCTATGGATCAGCTCAATGGGATTGGAGAATGAATTAGATTAGGTGCCCCCCCGCCGCCCCCCGCCGCCCCCCACCCCTCTTTCCGCCTCGTATCCATCCTTTGACCCATTCTTCATTTCCCCGTCTCCTCCCTGCGCCCTTCCCCTGCTGTTGCGGTAATATACGAGGGCGGTGGGCTTTTTGTTTTTACTGGACTCCTCATTTACTCTTGGTAATTGCAGCGGGTTGCAGGTTGAGATTTACCCCCAGGTGGGGACTTGATCCCAAATCCTCCTTGAGAAAGCAGGAGTTCTTGTGCCTTTCTGTGATCCATGTAAAAACAGAGTGATAAACAGACTAAGGCTGCGGGACCTCGCTGCATCGATCTGTTCTCCTCTCGTCTTCCTGACCCGTCGATGACGTGCGCCGATTTTACGCAGGTCCTTTTAGCGAGCGAGGCCGCCGCGCCGCCGCGCCGCCGCTGACCTTCGAATTCTTAATGTGCCACCTGAACCTCCCCCCCACCCCCCCCCCCCCCCCCCCCCCCCCCCTTCTTCTGCGCCCCAAGTCTTCGCCTGCCGCTTTCACGCTCACTCAGAATTCAACACAAATGCTGGTCGAGTCTTTTCCATCAAGGCCGGGACTGAAACGAGCAGACGGTCTCCCTGCCAGGAGAGGACGAACATGGAGGAGGAGGAGGAGGAGGAGGAGGAGGAGGAGGAGGAGGAGGAGGAAGAGGAGGAGGAGGAGGAGAAGCACTCAGAGGCAGCATTTCCTGTGTGCGAGAGATACTCAAAAGAAAATACGGGATGCACGCCCACTCTTGTTTTCTGGAATCTGGACTCTGCTGTTGAATTGCATGTGGGTGGCGTGTCAGTGTCCCTCAGTGCTCCGTGACATCATAGTCAGTTCCTTTCATCTCACTGAAGTCATAGTACTGTTGAAGATGCTTGAATACACTTTCAACACAACAACAAAGGCAGTACGATGGTGCAGTTTGAGATTCAGTGTTGCGCGTGTGTTCCCTTGAATCTGGCTCTTCTGTCTCTGCGTCGCGCCACGGCCGCCTGGTTTTACCCCCAAATAAAAAAAAGATGCCCTGCGGGAAGTGACATTTCAAAGCCCAACGGGGGGAAATAATCAAAAAGGACAAAACACTGACACAGACCGCCCCCTGTTCTTTTTATTCTGTGACTTCATTAAGTGGTTTACAAAGGCCCGCTGGTCCCCAGCTCACCTTTCTATTCCCTCTCGCCCTGACCTGTCAGCAACAGCGCATTCCTTCCCCGCTGTTGAAAGTCAGTTCTCAGAGTTGCACGTTGTCCCCTGTTCACCTCTCTCAAGCGCTGGCTGCCACTTTCTGCGAGCAGCGCACACACACACACACACACACACACACACACACCCGCTCACTTCCGTAACCTCATTTCTCCCTGCACCTTTCCCCCCACCCCCCCACCCCCCGTCTCCCGGTTTATCCCTCACACTCCGTCACTTTGCTGTTTGTTCTCTCCTGCGGGGGCTGCATCGCACAACACGGCGCATCCCAAGGTGATTTCAAGAGCCTCGTTTTAATGCAAGCCAACTGGCACACACACATGCACACATGGAGACACACACACACACACACACACACACAGACGTACAATTGTGTGACTGAAAGTTATAGTGAACTGTGAAAGAAGTATTGCTTACACACACACACACACTCCAGGCTTCATGACTTTACTATCTAGAACAGTTCTCCTACACTTAAAACTATATTTGCTGATTCATCAGGAATATAGAGTGATCAATGCCAGTGACCAATAGCCTTCCGGAGGCTTGTTCATAGACAAGAGCAAAATACCTGAATTACCATAAAACATTACAAAAGCTTCCTTGTATGAAATTATTCAATCAAAAGTTTCATATCAGCAGTGGCATAAGTATATCAATATACAATTAAATCAACAATATCAATAACTGGCTGATCAGCCAATGGATCGAATGGCATCAAGAGTTAGTATTAAGGAGCTACACACACACACACACACACACACACACACACACTTAACACTCAGCAGTGGTCTCGTCTCCCCATCTTTCCTCTAACTCCCCCATCTTTTGATCGCCCTCCTCTCCTTTCCACCTCTTGCTGCTTCTCCCCACGACTTCCTTTCTCTCCCACTCTCTCTCTCTCTCTCTCTTCCTCTGTGAATCGCCCCCACACTCCCTCTCTCTCTCTCCTAGTCTGTCTGTCCGTTCCTCTCTTCCCTGCCTTCACTCTTCAGAGGGCTCTTCATTTCACCGGAACGAGGAATGAGAGGCTGAGGCCATCTGCAAGAGCTGATAAAGCCACTCTCTCTCTCTCTCACACACACACACACTTGCAGATCCTGACAAACACAGAAATGCAGAAACAAGGAGACAAACAAATACAAGGAGCAGATGCATCACTAAACCTGTAAAGGCACTCACACACACACACACACACACACACACACACACACACACACACACACACACAGGCTGAGAACACACCAATCTGCAGACACACTCCAGTGAAAATAAGTGTTACCACAGCATTACACACCAAAAACTGGGTATGTGGGACACACACTGTATGCTGAAACCTCTTATTTGCATGTCAAGAGGGAGAGAAAGGCGGAGCACAAAAAAAGAGGAGAGGAGAAATGAAATGAGAGCTGGAATAAAGATGAGAAGAAAAGAGCTGAGGGAAGGGAGCGGGCAAAGCTGTGTAGGAGACGGATGGATGGTGGCGATGAAGATGCAGAGATGAGGGATGGACGGACACGAACGGCCCGGAGGGGGGATTACGTGGAGAGGGAGAGACGGAGTGGAGTTGGTCAGAATGTTGGAAGGTGATGCGGCAGAGCTTGAAAACACAGGGGGCGCTGAAGCTGCGGCCCACTACACTGAACACACACACACCGCGGGGGGCAGGGGAGACACAGAGCCGCGCACGTGGACCCTGTCGTGCAAACGCCGGGGTCTATCGCGACGGCCACCGCTGATAACGATCCAGCAGACCCCCCCCCCTTTCACCGCCGCTCCGCTTTTTTCTATTAGCATGCAGAGAGTGGCCGCTCGGCGGGTCCGACCGGACTCTCGGAGGAAAGCGCCGCCGCTAACACCAATTAAAAGTTGCGATTCGCCGAAGAAAATGAGGTCAGATTCTTGTTGTGATTAGAAAGAACGTTTCCTCCGCGCCGCCGCTGCGACTGAGGGTCGAACAATCTAAAATCGGGCTCGGGAGAAATGATTCAGAATGAAAAATTGTTGACATGAATTCCGGCCGATGGTGGATTTAATAGACTGTGTATTACGACGCACGGATTGTAAACAATTAGTTGCCAAAAACTGACTCTAATGGTAAATGATGCGTCATTGCGTCCGTTTTATTCACAGGTTTCTGGATGGGTCATTTACCGCTGCGCTGAATGTGAAAGGACATCGAGTGACATCACATGTCCTTATTTAAGGCTTGGGGAGAAACGAGTGTTTGTTGCCTCTTATCTAAAGTGCTGACAGGGCTCGATATGGAGATTTACTGCGGCACATCTGAAACAAGTGTAGGTGCCATTTCTCATTTCATGCCATTTCAGATATTTGCTTATCTTGTCATCGCACTCGCATCTTTCTCTCTGTCTCAGTATTTTCCCTGCTCGTCTCTTCAGAGGGGTTGTCTCACGCGTGGTCATGAACACGGAGCGACAGACTGGTTGCTTCCAGAGAACTTATTAGATCTGTGTATTAAAATCAATTCAGTGAACCGAGTCAGAAGTTTGGAAGAAGAAATTCCGACAACTGAAAGACTCTTATCTTATTGTATCTTAATCAGTTTTTTTAATCCAATGTTATCATCACATTTTGAGGAATATTACCGGGGACAATTATACGCTGATTTTCCAGTGTCCTGGATTGAGTTCATCCTTGTGAGATTTCAGATTACTCAGTTTCTCCCTCTCTCCCTCCAGCCGCCTTGAAACACTCCTCCTGAATAATACACACAGACGCACACCTCGGTGCACTGCTCCCAAACCGAGCACAGCCATTCTGCACACACTGCGCAATAAACGCTGAGTCGCAAGAAGGCAAAACTCCACTCATGTGCAAGGGAGCTGATTACACCTGACACGCTCGCTGAAGACGCTCACTAATTCAGCTTTTTTCCGGGAACACGTGAGGTGGCGTGTTACTCCTCCACATGTCCACGCACACAGAAAGAAGACATGATTATAAACACATCGTGGGAGGAAATGATATGGGAGGGAAAGAAGGGAAGTGCAGACAACACAGGAGAGCCGGAGCAAACAAAGAGATGGAGGGAGAAAATGGAGGAATACCATTTGGAAATAAACGAGTTAGGGAGGGCAGGCAGGATGGAGAGACCGGGGACAAATGAGGAGAAGATTTCCATGGAGAGAAATGGGAGGAGTGAGGGATGAGGGAGAGAGAGGAAGAGGGTGAAAATGGGGGGGGGGGACAATGGGAGATGTTGAAATGAAGAGAAACTGGAGGGGGTTTAGGGGAGAAAGCGACAGAACAACGGCGAAAAAATGAGATGAAAGGGACAAATGTGCGGAAAGTGAAAGAGAGAGCAACGAAAACAAATCATCTGTGGGAGAGGAGGAGAGACGATAAAGAGAGAACATGGGGGGAGACATGAAGCTGCAGAAACAAATCAACTAAGAGAGCATGGGAGGGAGGGGGGGAGGGAGGAAGGGGGGGGCGTGGAGGGTGAGGTGCGCTGGGAATGACAGAGAGAGAAACACTGTATAATAACTGCAAAGAAGGCGGCAGACGGAAGTGTGGGACGGAAGAGAGGGAGACAGAGACAGAGCTGAAGATGAATGAGAGGAGAGGGGAGACCACAACAGATTTACAACAGGAACATGAGACGGGGATGAGACTCATTCACTGAGCAAGGACAGTCAGAGACGCACAGTACCTGTGTGCATGCTGTCACACACACACACACACACACACACACACACACACACACACATGCATAAACAGAAACAGAAATGCAGGAGATGAAGGAGGGCAGATGAAAATGGCTGTGAAAAAGGTGAGCAGGGAGGATGGAGGGGAAAGATGGAGACGCAGCACAGAGGGAAATGAGGCGGCCATTACTGCAGACGGAGGTGTACTGAGCGCTGAGGTGCTGAAGAGGGGCAGGGATGGACATGGAAACAACAGTGTGTTATCAGTGTGTGAGCAGTCAACATGTCCCTCCACTCAGCTATCACTGCGCAGACAGACATGTCTCCTGGAATAGTACAATAGTCTTGCTTAAGTACACACACACACACACACACACACACACACACACACACACGATAATATACTGAGAATATAGAGCCATCGATCTGCACCTCATCCCACGCTCTGATTGGTTGTGGCCGTGCATAGCAACTGCTAAACAACCAGCGGTTGTTGGTTCTCTTCAGATTTTCCAGAGTTTGTGACTTTGAGCTAAAAGCCTTTGGTGTGAACTGTGTTTTACACTCGTCCAACAATAGCTACAGCGTGGAGACGTAGAACGGCAGTGTGACGGCTGCTGGCTCCTCTGTTATTAAGTCCAAACATTTCTCTTAACCTTTCATAATGTCAGCAGTTAAAATGCTGCCTGCAGTCGATGTAGGTTGTTAAAGTTATAAATGACCTGCCTGTTTCATTATAGGTTTGCACAGTCCAAATAAAGGTTGATTAAGAGTTTTTCATAGCAAGCAATCATTATGTTGAATTCACATTTTGTACCCTAACTTAACTTTCCTCTTAATCATAACTAAGTGTTGCTTGACATTTCAAATTATTCGTTGCAGTTTCTTTCCTGACATTTTCCTCCGTGACTTGCTTCTTCCATTAGCAGGAATGATTCAACTTGTCCCCACTCTTCCAAAAGTCTGTAGCAGGTAATAATTACCACTCATCAGTGGGAGGAGCCGCGCGACACTGTAAGTGAATGAAGACCCACTAACAGTAATGATCCTCTACAATCTATAGCATCGATCCCCCGTAATAGTCGGGGGTTTCCTTCACAAGTCGCGGAACAAGAGGAGCGCTTCGACTGCAAATCGGCAGAGTTAGCGAGCGTTGCAGCGTGTGCGCTCTTGCGTGTTTCTCCATTTTCAATAAGCTGTGGTCTTTGAATGACAATAGATTTTACTGTTCCGCACAATGGAGCCTCCTGGATGAGGACGGGGGGGGGGGGGGGGCTTCAACACGGGACCTGTGGGGGGGGGGGGGGGGGGGGGGGGGGGGGGGGGCTTCAACACGTGACCTGTAGGAGCCGGCGTTTCTCAGCACTCCGAGCTCCTGATTAAAATGTTGCCGACGGGCTGAATGTGGTTAGTAATGATTTTTCATGGCTATTTTGCTAAATGAAATGAGTGGGGATGTGCGGATGTATGTGGAGGGTGGCGCAGGGGTGAGCGGGCATTTGACAGGCGGAGATGGGGGTAAAAATGTCTGACAGTAATTAAACAATACCACAAAATACATGAGCAGCAAACTGAGTAGCGGAAAGGCACTAATGGCGCAAAGGGAGCAAAGTCACTCTATAAAATACTGGACTAAATTGAGCTCATAATTACCATGGTAATGAGTGGCAGGCCTGGAATGAGGGGAGGGTAATGTATCGCACTTAAAAAAAAAAAGGAAATGGACCAGAGATTAAACATGGGGGAAAAAAACATGATGGCTTCTCCCCGCGATACATCGCCTCTGTCGTCCGCCACCAGCTCCCACGCTGCTCACATGCTCACACACGGCAGATTAAGTCTGCTCACGTTCGAAGGTTCTCCACGCGTGACCTTCTCAAGGTCAAAGGTGCTTTCCTGGGAAATTATACCCTGTACGACTGCGTGTCGGCGCCTGCGGGGCTGCCGGTTTGCCCTCCAAAGAGAGGCGTGTTCCTGGTGTTCTAACACCCGGTCAGGGGTCCTGGATGTAACCGCACACTTAACAAGGCGGCATGTAACCGGTCGGTGTGTCCCGGGGGCTCGCCACACTCTGAGTTCCCCTGTGGATGAAGTGAAAGTTACAGTTGCACAACTGCAGATTAGGAATTCGATTTAGACCAAAAGTTCACACCATGGGAATTTCAAGGCGAGTAAACGGGGCGTGTATTGCCCATCGGTTGCTGCTGATGAGGCTCATTGTGGGCGAGTCACTCGTCGCCATCTTGCCAACGCCTAACTCCTCCCACTTCCTGTTTCATCGGAGGAGGGGCAGAGCTGGGGGTGGGCCCATGGCTCGCTGGGTCACTCAAGAGGCCACTTCCTTTCCCTCCCTGATGAATGGGTTTGTCTGGCGCGATGACACTCGCACAATTTAGAGTTGGCGCTTTAGCGCCGGAATTAAAACTTTGACGAGCTCAAAACAACCCAAGGTCATTCGCTGCCAATTACATAGGTGACTGACGGCTGCGTTAATGGAAACGAGGGGGATGAAAGATAATGGCGACAAATCACGGCGCTGTCAATAGGAACCGACGTGGGGCGTTTATGGCGTGCAAATGAATGTGCTAACGGAGCAAGACAAACACACCTCCTCTAATTAGGACTCAACCTATTTTCAAAATTCTTCGGAGGATGCCGCGAATAGAGACGCTCGCGTGGCGCCACGCAGACACACACGGGCGGAGGCAGCGCGAGCCAGCGCGCTGAGTGACGCATGCAAATGTCTTTTAATAAGAGAAACAAACAGGGGAGAGGCGCACGCTGGGGTGTGGCGGAGGAAACGGAAAGACAGATGCGTTGCGCGTGTCGACGGATCCGGGAGAAGCCGAGACAACTGATTTATGAGATGAATTATAGAGCGACAGCTCCTTCTCAGATACGCACATTAGCATAGATCAGGAAATGAAAGGCAGCAGGAGATGAAGACGCCGAGGTCTTGTACCTGGCTTCCCTCCAGGTGACCGGCGCGGCCGCAATGTTTCTGTACCTGTGGATGTAGACGTCGACGGAAAGGTACACGATGATTGGAAGGTGGGGGGGACGGGGAGGGGGGGATGAGGACGCAAAGTGGAAGAGGATGGGAAGGGAAGGTGGAGGAACGGTCTGTGAGGAGGGAGATGATCAGCCATGATGGAGACCGACGATGCAGAGACAGAAGGGTGTTTGCTAAGATTTCAAAAACACACCATCATCATTCTCTTCCTCACCCCTCTGCTGAAACCTTCAATACTTCAAAATGCGCTTTGATGTCTTTACTTCATGGGAGGAAGCACGATGTTTGTAGACTGACTCCGTCAGTTCATCGTCCATTAATCACGCTGGGAGTTTTCCCAGCAGGGCCGCTCGGCCTGGACGGATCGCAGAGCTCGCCCATGGAAAGGTTGGCGGACGCATCGGGGGGGGGGATAAGATTAAAATACAAAATGTCAGGGTGCCGGGGTAATACTCTTCCTGCTCCCTTCCTGCCTCCCTGCCTCGCGTGATCCCAAAGCGCGCAGTCCTTTCCTGGCCGACATCCCCCTCGACGGCAGCCCCGCCATTGCCCCCGTGCCGTTGCCGACATCCATCATTCCTCGTCCTCGTTACCTCGTCTCCACCATCCACCCGCCCTCCCTCTCTTCACACCCCAGACTCTATCTTTTTACATATATATATATATATATATACCGCTCTCTTCACCCCGTCCTTCCCTAAATAAACGTGTTTATTTTGTGCTCTGTGGCGTCTTTTCCTAAATGTCAGCGCTGTAACGTCTTCTTCCCGTCGCCTGAATTCCAGTGTGACAAACGAATGAAGCCGAATGAAGTCGAGAAAAATTCTTTTTCACATCATGTGCAAATCTTTCTGTAGCGTCTAGCCGCTTCACACTCGCTCGCCACGAAGGTCAGCTAATATGCATACTTTCCTTTTCGTATACATTTTTTATCAAACTTACTTTTTAACCACACGTCTCCAGGGCAAACCCTTAAACACATCCAATTCACTTCACATCCTCATTATAGGAAACTAGTGCGGAACCTACATTTGACTCTTCCGTCTGGTGCTTTGCCGCCCGTCTCTCTCACTGTGACACTCAGCCGCCGACCTTGACGCAGCCCTGCGCTAATCATTTATTCATCTGTCCCTCAAACATTGTATTTCTCCATCTATGCGTCTCTGTGTTTGGCTCATTCATAATACATGCTGAGTTTTTTGGCGGGGGGGGGGGGGGGGGCGCCCCCCGCCGCCCT
>JAFBJT010105686.1:67651-78243 GCA_016785325.1 Chascanopsetta lugubris
TAATCCCTGGTAAGGGGGGGGGGTCATTGCCCGCAGGCTCTTTACACGCAGATGTCCAGTCAGTCAGTCAACAGTCAACAGTAATTAGCTGTACCGGCTGTCAGGCCGCCGACAGGTTGCGCTGTTTTCATGTGCGGGTTAAATGCCACCCACCTCCCGCTGCGCGCGCTGCTCGCCACCGCTGTCCAGCCTGTGGTCGGGACAACACCTTGAAGCCAAACAATTACATCAAGGTCATGGAGAGGAGGAATGTACCGCCGATTAGTGCAGGCGTCCAGCTGCATGTGTCCTGTGGAGTCCCCCCCCCCCCCCCCCCCCCCCCTCCTCCTCCTGTGTCCTGTGGAGTCCCCCCCCCTCCCCCTCCCCCTCCTCTTCATCATCATCATCATCATCATCATCATCATAATTCTAGCCACAGGAGACATCTAATATATAGGTCTTTACGCACTGGATGGATTCATTTGTGTGTGTGTGTGTGTGTGTGTGTGTGTGTGTGTGTGTGTGTGTGTGTGTGTGTGTGTGTGTGTGTGTGTGTGTGTGTGTGTGTGTGTGTGTGCGTGCGTGCTGTCATAGTATCGATGCTCCTCCTCCTTTCATCCCAGTCGAAACTACAAAGCAACCACTGGACTTTTACGCATCAGGACTCACACTGTCCCCACGTGGACGAACTGAAAGTCAAATCAGATAGTTCGTATATGTTAAAGGTACAGTGTGTAAGATTCAGGTGACATGTTTTGTTCAATCATTTCGTTTTCAAAAATTGAATTTAAATGAATCATTTTCGGTGAGTTTTGAGTGGATAATCCCATTAATCTATGAGAGTTTGCAGATTAAGCCCTTTATTTATATTCATATCCGGAACAGGGGTCCACTCCAAGGGGACTGCCATGTTTTTAATAGTAGCCCAGAATGGACACACGGCTTTAATGCTAACTGAAGGCTACAACAGGTTCTGGTGTTCAACTGCAAACATTCAACCACATCCCTAGATGTCACGACAAGCCGACACACTGCACCTTTAAATCCAATTCCTAATTTCCCCCCACAATCGGCACCATTTGCCAATATCTCACAGGTTTCCTTTCTTCACTTAACCAATCTGTGGATGACGTCACATCTAAATAATCCGCAGAATTGACCTATTTTCGTGACGACAGCACAGACGCGGTGTTTCTGCTGCAGGGGAACAACTTTTCATCCACGAGTCACTTTGTTGACACTAAACTCGCGGCACTTGTGAAGTGTTGATTACAAACCAATGTCTTCTTTAGCAGGAGCTGCCTCTTGTTTGGCTTTGACACTGTTCCACACACAGTTCAACAGGTTCACACACGCTCATGTGGATTAGAGCTCAGCCACGCCGCTTCTGCTGCTGCTGCTGCTGCTGCTGCTGCGGTTTATAAAATGCATTGTCTCTTCCACTCAAAGAAGATGAGGCCTAATGACACATATTTACATTTTCACTCTCTTTCTCCTCTTTTCATACGTGAGAGTAATAACTATAATTTCACTTTTGCTTGTCATGTCTCCCAAACAAATAGTAACATCAATTATGTATTCTCGTGTCATCAAAAAAACAACAAAAAAAACCGAGAGGTCACGTGACTCAACTTCACACTCTAAACGATTCATTTGTATTGTACTGTTTCACTTACAAACAGGGTTTACCCAAATCCAGATGAGCTCCTGTGCGTAATTACGCACGGGTAACACGATGGTGACGACCGGTATCGATGCCCATTGATTCATTCATAGGCAGATCGGGGTCTGTAATCGTGGGCCGAGAGACTGAGGGTGGGGGTGGGGGGGTGAGGAAAGGGGGGCGGTGGGGAGAGAGGTGTGACCCTCCCAGGACTTTTTCCTCAATGGGCTACCTGGAGAGGCTGTGCGCATAAATACTCCTCCCTCCCGACGATGGGCTCAGTCCTGAGGGAGACACACTGGGATCAGGTCTAAGTCGTCGGGGGGCAGACTGGTCAGGGCGGATTATGAACTCTTTTGGACACCAACCATCCAACCAGCAGACCAGCCCGATTCAGCCCCACAGCGCGCAGGAGCTCCTGGACATGGCGGTGTACTGCGACAACTACGGTGTGTACCCGCAGAACCTGCACCACCACCCGCAGAGGCCGCCGACGACCACGCACCCGGCGGGTTACGGCCTCGGCGAGTACGCGTCCCCCTCCGCGAACCCCTACCTGTGGCTCAACGGCCCCGGCATCAACTCCTCCCCGTACTTGCCGGGCAACAACGGCGCGTCCTACATCCAGTCCGGATACGGATCCAACCAGCGGCAGTTCCTGTCGCCTCCCAGCGGGTTCGGGGGCGCGGACCTGGGCTGGTTGTCCATCTCCAGCCAGCAGGAGCTCTTCAAGATGGTCAGGCCGCCGTACTCGTACTCGGCGCTGATCGCCATGGCCATCCAGGGCGCGCAGGACAAGAAGCTGACCCTGAGTCAGATCTACCAGTACGTGGCCGACAATTTCCCCTTCTACAAGAAGAGCAAGGCCGGCTGGCAGAACTCCATCCGGCACAACCTGTCACTCAACGACTGCTTTAAAAAGGTGGCTCGGGACGAGGACGACCCCGGTGAGTCTGAGGATGCACGTGCCAAATTCTGACCGACACCTTTACCGTTTTATTATTCCAACGAAACGAAAATGTTTAAAATGAATTAATACCGTGTTTAAAAAAAATATTCCCAGCGGACTTTTACGTCTAAATCCGGAGATGAAATGTGGAGTAAAGTCGTGCGTAAAGTTTGGCACGCGTAAACTCAATCTCCTGCCCCCGCCTCTCTCCCTCCAGGCAAAGGAAACTACTGGACCCTCGACCCCAACTGCGAGAAGATGTTCGACAACGGCAACTTCAGGCGGAAGAGGAAGAGGAGATCGGACCTGACCGGGGCGGACGGCGCCTCCTCCCTCCCCGCCAAGTCCGAGGACGCGCTCGGCGCGCACAAGCTCTCCGACACCGCCAGCCTGCTCAGCTCCTCCCCGCCCAGCCTGCACGGCTCCCCGGCCTCCACGGAGCCCAAGTCGTCGCCGTCGCCCTCCGCGGAGCACAGCCCGTGTTTCAGCAGCTTCGTGTCCAGCGTCAACTCGCTGCTGGCGGCGGGCAACAACCCCATACCCTCCTCCTCCTCCTCCTCCTCCTCCTCCCCCAGCAACACAAACATCCTCCTCCTCCTCCTCCAGCAACACTAACACCACCACCAGTGGCACCGCCACCATCCTGCCGCTCTCCAACAGCAGCGCCGGGGAGCGGGACTACCTCGGGGGACTGTCCCAGGGCAGGGAGGGCATGTCCGGACTGGGCTCCTACTCGCCCACGTTGTTCTCCGACAACAACAGAATCAACTACTACACATCCAGCCTCTCCAACCACTTCAGTGTTAACAACCTCATATACAGCCGGGAGGGGACAGAGGTGTGAGACTCTCAGAATGAACAATAATAATAATAATAATAATAATTTATATCCCATTATTAACCTCCACATGTCTTATATAGTCTCACTGGCCTGGTACAGGCCTCTCACTGTCGCTGGGACTAAACTGGTGTTGAACCCCACAATGATCCAAGTGGACAAGTATCATTCAGTGTGTTAGGAGTTGATTCCACGGAGAAGTGTCCTTAAACCCACGGGTGCCTGCACCATTGTTTTTGTTTTATTTTATTTTTCTTGTTTTATAATAATGATGCGCATTCCAGGAGGAGGAGGAGGAGAAGAAGATTCATATGTACAGAAATTATTTTCGTAAGAAGAAAATGTGACGTGTATTTTTTAGACTTGAGCTGTGTTTTATTTAAACTCGTGTCGATGTTTGAATAAAAGTCATTTATTTTAACTCCATCCTGCCACACTGTGTCATTTCACTCCCAATACAACTGACGATGAAAAATAAATACAGGTCACGGATTTCAGATTTTTTTTTTTAAATCGTGTGTTTTTACAATTTTCTCAACTGAATCCAAAATTAGCTTCTCGCTGGATAATTTCAAATTTACGTACAACATCAATTCTCCCTGGTGAATTTTTTCATTTAAAATATCTCCACGACCTTTCGCGTACGCTCTCTTCTCGGCTTCCGCCGGACCGATAAAACTCTCTCTCTCTCTCTCTCTCTCTAAAATCCCTCTCTCGTGTTCCGACTCACTGCTCAAACGTGTCGACGCTGCGGGAAAATAAAGCTTTCGAGCCTCGGAGCCTGTCAGGAAATCTGAAGTCAAGTAGCTCTAAGCGGTGAAAGTGTGTAAGACAGAGACATTTTCCGCCTGTCACTTCCAATAGCCCCCGTTTCAACAGGCAATCGGACCTTTAACTTATTTCCTCCAGGTTCAGGAGTTCAGCTTCTTGTCTGAGCCCCGACTTGACTCGACTCTCTGTTTGATGTGAACCTGCTTTGCAGAATATTGCACCTGTCCCCGTCCGTTTTACCCCCCCACCCCCACCCCCCCACCCCACCACCCACACCCTCCCCCACCACCCACTCCACCACCCGACCCTCCAGTTACTTGTCACGCACAATGGCGCCCGTTCCGTGAGCCGGGTGTCAGTGTGAATCCCGTTAGTGGGATTTGGGATTTGTTGTTTTCCTTCCCCTTGCATTTGGGAGCCGGCGTGCATCAGGAGCATCTGCGGAACAATTGACGACAGCGACATGAAATGTGCTTTTGTTTGTGCTGGCGACCCGGTGGGTGGGGGGCGGCGGGTGGGGGGGGGGGCCAGGCCGGGGCACCACAGAGACGCATGCTATCGAAAAATGTGCGGCGGGCCCACGCAGAGGGAATGTTCAAGTGATTTAACACCCGGCTCCTGTCTTATTTTCAAACAATATGGATACGCACGGAATCAAAGCCTGTAAATAAAAGGAAACACCTCTTAATTGGTGGGTAATTGAATTCACTCAGGCGCTGCGTGGTCGGGAATAAAAGAGAAATTAATTGACAAGACATTCGTGCCCCTTGTTGGAACACAATGGAGGCTGGCAATTCAAGAGATCCCCTCCTGGGCTCAAATGAAAATATTGCCATCTGAAGATCTGGGAACAAATGATCTCCCTCAGGCCACATTTCGCTCCATTATCTGCGGAGCAGCGCCACGGAGCAGACAAAGAGGATTTTTGTCATCCAGGAGCAGGTTCTCACAGTAGCTAACAAGTTTTCTCTTGAGATCCTCGTCACGTCCAGTGAGCGCGCTGCAAAGCGCATTCAGAGGCCTTTTACTTCTTATTACTGTCATTTCCTGATCCCCGGCTTGGGTTTGTGAATGTCTCACTCAGTGTGGAATTGTCAGGATACATTAGTTCAGTGTGAAACAGAGGAAAGAGAAGGAAAAAAAAAAAAGAAAAGAACTTTCATTTACTCGAGTGCTGTGGTCCAGTGGGGCGATGTGGAACTTGGCACTGCCGTTTTTGTTCCTCTGCTCTTTAGTCACAGCTTTTCGATGCATCACGGATTCTTGCCACAGACGTGTTATTGTATCGTAATCTTTTATTATTTTTGAAAAAAGACACAGTGAAGTGACATTTGAAAGCAGGAACGTTGCCTGAAACACAACTGTGGCTTGGAGGGTCAGGGGTTTGATTCCCGTCTTCCTGACGTGTCCTGAACCCCACTTTTTCCCATGAACTCATCGATAGAAAGTGCAGCGAATAGAAGCACCGTATGAATGTTTGTGTGACTGGGTGAATGTAAAGCTTTGGACCCGATTTTTCACTAAATTCACTGTCACATCATGAGGCCGTCCATGACATCAGGGGTGTCAGACTCGTTTTAGTTCAGCGGCCACACGAGCCTCCAGTTTGACCTCAACACATTTGTTTTTTGTGTCGGCATCCTGTGACTTCAAAACTTCAAATGTTTCCCTTGGTTCAAAACCTTCATATTTAATGAGACTGTCCTGTTGGATTATGAACGACCTCCAGCATGAACAGTTTGCTGCCAGAGGCTCCAATCCGGCCCGTGGGACGATTTTCTAAAAAATGGTGTCCTTGGTTACATTGTTTATGTCCAGACATTTTTTTAAATATATTAGTCGGTTTACATTTCGAGTATTTTTATTGGATTCACAACAGTATTTGTACGTTTTTGTACTCAAACAAAGAGAAACAGTTGAAGTTGTTGTTGTTCATAGGTCATCATGATATGATTTGACTGGTCCGACCCACTTGACATCAACTTTGGCCCCTGAACCAAAATGAGTTTCCATTCTGGGGCAATCAAACCAACAACTCGGTGACTAAAACACTCATGTAAACAAAGGTTTTGTATTGGAGATAATTCCCCCTAAAATCGTACAAACTGGACCATCCGTGTGCACCGACCTATCAGAGCACAGGTACTTATACAAACAGAGAACTCCACCTCTCTCGTGGTTTTATGACCTCCACATCCAGCCGCTCTCCAAGTTTCCCTCCATTCTCAGAAACACAACGCTCCACTGCTCCTCTGCCTGAAGGGCACCTTTAACTGACCCACATGAATATCATTCAGTCAGGGCCACCGTGTCTCTCCATAGCTGCTCCAGGGCCCCTGCCTGCAGGGGTCCCAGACCTGGGCCCTGCAGAATGGCCCTGGTCACCTGCCCCCCCCCCCCACCCCCCCAAATACTATAGTATATATACATGCCTAGTGGGCTAAACCCATAATGATGGGTTTCAACCTCAAAGGGTCACTCCCTCCGAAGACTAGGTTCATGAGTGAAGGAGGGTTGAAGGTTCGGAAGGGAGTTGGTTTCAATCCCTCCTTCCCTTCAAGGGACGAGATGCAGAGGAGAGTCACCCGGTGCCGCGGCGGGCAGACGAATCGAACGCACCTCCACAGAGAGGCTTCATTCATTCGCTTTGTTTGGATTCAGGGTTACTTTCCGTTAGAGTCCAGCCGGAGACCCGAGGCCTGGTCCCTGCTCCTCGGTGATGATGTACGACGGCAGCATTGAGTTTGCTCGGCCCACTGAAGAACTTTACTGCAGTCAGATTTTAAAGGTGTAGTGTGTACGATTTCGGTCATTCTTGTCACTTCCGAAAATATTACAAATCAATATCATAGTGACGTTTTCATGAGTTTATGATCATCTGAATGTTTTTAGTTTGTTTCCCCCCCCTTACCCTTAAATGAAACCATTTATGAATATTTACACGAGGAGCGTGTCCTCACTACTGGAGCCGCCATGTTTTTACAGTATTTAGCCCAGCGTATACTAAACATTTTTTGAGTTTTAACAACAACTGAAGTCGACCATAGGTTCTCCTGCATGCTCAGAAGGGTGAGGGTGAGGAGATGGATACAAAACGAAACTTCACCTCTTGATGTCGCCAAATCGTGCACACCGCACCTTTAACCAATTGACACGCGACGACGAGGCGACCTCACTACACACGTTGAAGTTGTGATGACTCATCCCGGATCATTGCCTCAGCCCTTGAGCAGCCCCGCCACTTTGCAACGAACTCAGGGATTCAAACCCAGCGTCGTGTCCGGAGCCTTAATGATTCTCCACAGCCCATATAACACTGTCTTAGGGGGAATCGGAGGGCCGATATGAAAAGGGAGCCTGTGTGTCTGACCCCGGTGAAGAACATGATAGCGGGGGCCATAGGGGGCCGCGATCACAGTCATGGGCCCTAACCCTGAAATTTCACATCTGCTTGGAGCACTCATCGAGCATTAGAGGGGATAATTTCTTATATTACACTTCAATCTCTCGAGGAAGTTAAATATGGAAGGGAACAATATGATGACAGCTTCTGGGGAAGCTGTAGGGAGGAGGAGGAGGAGGAGGAGGAGGAGGAGGAGGAGGGGGCGGGGTCACTTTAAAGGGATAGTGGGTGCAAATGATAGCTGAGGCGAATGTCTATCTGATTCGGTGTCATCATTGTTCATGCGGGGCCCATAAAAAGCGCGGGCGCGGCGGCGTGGGATCCTGCAGCCATATGGATGATTTTAGACAGAACGAGGTGCAAAGTGTGAAAACGCTCTCTTCACATGTTCCTGCACCACTTGTCATCTATACATCATTCAAGTGTCTCGTGTCAGGAAACATCAGATTGGTGCACATCCACCACGTCTCTATATACCAAACATATCCAGTCAGATCCACTCCTCTTATTGTGGAAGTGAGGATTTTCCTTAATCATTATTAAAGGTGCAGTCTGCAGGATGTGGTGTCGCCTCGAGGGAATGTTGCGTTATCGCTTCGTATGTTGTGACTGTCACTGTAAATATATGATTCACCAGAAATGACAGGTGATGTAAAAACTGAATGTGCGTGTAGCAACACCTGGGATTTTAAAGAGACAGTGTGCAGGACTGGGTGACGTCCACAGGTGGAGTTGCATTGTGCAGTTAGACTTGGATGAGGCTCAGAGGGAGGGCACGTGCTTGCACTTTGAATTTAGCATTGAATGCATGAGGTTGTTGGTTCAATTCCCGGCCTCTTCATCCACTCTCAGATATATTGCTTTGGGTAGAAGTGTCTGCTAAGCAAAGTTATGGAATTTCAAATGCAACCACACTTGTCACTTTGGGGCTGCTGTAAAAACATGGTGGTACAACATGGCCACCTCCACAGAGCGGATCCACTGCTGCAAATATAAAGGGCTCAGAAACAACAATTGAAACACAAGAGGGATTATAAAAAACAGTAATTTTATATCTCTTGTCTGCCTTTGCAAATGGGACACTGGACCTTTAAGCCCCATTACTCCTCCATCAAAGATTTTTTTGGACATTAAAAAAAAAAGTCACTGGCGATCACAGGAAGCGGCTGCCCGGTCCAGTCCAGTCCAGAGCCGGTGGATCCCGCAGACACAGTCCGAGAGATACCAGGATTAACGGACTCGAACGAGTCCCAGTAAATCCACAGCCGGCTCCTGTGTTCACGTCGCTCCGTCTGGAAAACCTATCCCCACAACAATGTAACTTATCCCGCCGCTCGCTCCGTCGCCGGAATATATTTTGACAAAGTCTTTGTTCTCACATTAGGCAACTGTAAGGCAGATCATCCGTTATCCGTGACCTTTGTCATAACAAACCGTGGCGGTGGGTTTTGACACACACCGCTGAGAAGCCGGCGAGGTTCACATCGCTTCGGGGCCAATCTCTCTAACAAGTTGTGAGGCACTTGAGGAAAAACGAGGAAACACGCGCGAGCTTTATTTTCCTCTCGCCGCTCCGAGTTCCCCGCGCAGCGACGGGGAAAGACTCTCCACCGAGTCTGCGGCCATTCATCACCTATGTGAAATTCCAAACCATGACCTTATGAGAACAATATCCAAGGTTCATGGAACATCAATTTCTATGTGCAGCGCAGCAGAACAAATATCTGAGTAACGGCCAATATGTAATCATTTTAGCTCGGTTCAGGGACCACCGTGCACATGACTACGCCGCATGTGACCTGTCGGTGAACGCTAAAAAACACGCCAGGCAACAATGATCGAATCCAGGGGTTCTCAACCGGTCCGGCCTCGGGATCCACCGTCACCTGTTCATGGCGCGTCGCGACCCAAATCAAGGACAAATTCTCGAATAAATGGAATGAAAAAAATTGTGCAGTTTGAACCTGAGAGAGTCCAGAATATCTTAGTATGCTGACAAAAAAGTGTTATGAAACAAAAATCACCAGCAGGTGGCGATTAGCTGCATTTTTTATTAAAAACCAAAAAGTCATAAGAAAATCCATATGTCTTGTAGTTGGCGTCGTACTAGCTTTTTTTTTGCCATTTTCTTCTATCTGTGAAATGGCAGGTGTCACTTTGGGATTACAGGGCGTCATCGCCACCTACTGTGAAGGAGTGTGAATGGATGGCTCTCTGATGCATAGGAAATCCTTCTCACAATATAACAGCACAGGATGTTTTGTTTTTTTTTACTTTGTTTTCCCAGTCAAACGCTCGCGACCCACTGAAAACGGGTCCGCGACCCACTTTTGGGCCACGACCCACCAGTTGAGTGGATCACTGATCCAATACAACTTATTGGAATTAAGAAAGAAAAAAATTCCTGTGGAGAGAAATCGTGTTCCAGTGTCACTGCAGGAGATACCACCCGGCTCGCAACACCTGCACACTGTCATTACCTGCTCCTCACACACAGGAAGTGGTGACAGATGAGGGAGGAAGTAGCAGCCCGGTGGGAGGAGGAGTGTGGGGCGGGGGGTGGGGGTGGAGGGGGGGGGGGGGGGGGGCCATTTTTAGGGGGGGGGGGGGGGGGGGGGGGGGGGGGGGGGGGGGGGGTGTCCATTTTTACCCCGCCGTGGCCCCCGAACTCTTGGTGGCGCGACAGAAGTGAGGGGAAATAGCCTCGTCTGCGCCGCTCATCAGTCACTGCGCGGGAGTTAAGAGGAAGTTATCTCCCGGTGACGTGGCGCGAGGATCCTGTTGTGGAAAGACAGACGTGGCCCACCTGCCGCATCTCAGTGCATGTTGTGGTGCCACATTAAAGGTGCAGTATGTAGGATTTGGTGGCACCTAGAGGTGATTCCATCACCTCATCCTCACCCCCCTGAACATGCAGGAGAACCTATGGTAGTTGTCATTCAAACCCAAAAGTTGTTTAGTATGTCCACTTTTACTTCTGTAAAAACAT
>JAFBJT010105690.1:0-29310 GCA_016785325.1 Chascanopsetta lugubris
ATAAACACAGAAATATTTCTCACATTAAAATCTGACATTTTGGCACATACGTATGTCCCTGTTTACACAGACATAGATCTCCAATATGCAATTAAAATGACATGAAAGACTCAACAGACTGAAAATAGAAAGCGACGGATAAAGAAAACAAAGATGCAGCACTGGGCTGACTGCAAAGAGCAAACATCCTGAAAGTATTTTGTTTTTTTTATATACACGTGTCACCTAAAAGTGACACCTTTGCGCATCTATTCTCAAATTTATTTTATTCCCTCCAACTGGCTCATTAGGTCTTGTGCTCACTTCCAGTCAAGCAGATGATCAAATTTCTTTGGCTGTTACTGATATTTTTCTATGACAGACTTTGAAATTTAACATGTCTGACTCTTGGAGTATTGCACAAAATGTACAGTAAAGAAGTGAAAGGTCGTCAGTTGAAGTGACAGGTGAAATCCTCCCAGAAAACGGATCTAATTCACCACCCAGTTCTTCTATTGAAAGAAGCGGTGGGTTGTATATATTATTGAGTTCAGTGAGTGGAACTATGCAGGCAGAGCACTGCACAACAAATCTAAATTCATTCCTTTTCCTTTACATGCTGATCAGTTGGTCACAGCTTGGACACAGAGCCCAATAGAGGTAATGACCATGAATGGCTGCAGAGGGTGCTGTTAACCTGTAAAAGCGAAATAGTGTTGCTTTAAGGACACACAGTTCTTGGCATCATGTTGTATCACCTGCTATGAAACATCCTGATTCAAAATGAACACCTGTGCATCCCTACTTTAGATAATCATTTCAAACGAGTATTTTATATTCAATACAGCTGGGAGTTGGGAGGATGGAGTGACGTCCCACGGTGTAGCTGTATTCTGTAATCACACACAGATTCCAAGGATGAAAAGGAAAACCTATGGTCAACTTTAGTTAGAATTAAAACTCTAATTTGTCCAGTCTGGGCTCATTCATCATCTTACTAGCTGGTTACAGTTTTATTGTTTGTCCTTTTTGATGATGATGCAGCGTGTCCCTCCCATTCATGCCACCACCTTACTCTAAGACTCCCTGCTCTCCAGAGTTTCAGGTCGTTGATGTTGTCATTGAGACGGTGAGGTGGGAACAAAAATAAACCGCCTACCGAAACGAAAAGTGAATTTTGTGACAAGCTGAGCAAAGGGTGACTGAAAATGGATGACAAGTGTAAAACAAAAAAAAAGGCCTTGAAATAACCGTGTATCAGCCTGGAGGAAACGAGGAAACGTAAAAGCTCGCCGTACAAATAAAAATACAGTCAAATAAAATTGGTCCAATAGATCATGCCTGGTATGAGCCCTGGTTCTCTTACATCTCTTACGTGTTTCATGGCGCAGTAAAAGCGCGTGGCAATCCGCAGTGTTTGCAGCCTTTGCTGAACGTTACCAGATTTGGGCCGCGGGGGCGCATCCTCTGGTGGGGGCGGCTGCTGGAACAGGGAGGGGCGAGGAGAAGGACGGATGGGGTAGAGGAGAAAAGAGAGGAAGAGAGGAAGGGAGGAAGGAAGTTGGAAGTAAAAGCAAAGTGTTGACAAAGATAACAGAGCACATTTGTTTTCTAATTGGTGGAGGGTTGGACAGGGTACCATTGCGAAAGATCCATAGGAATAGTCTGGGTGTTTATAATTCATGGACTTCCTACAATGAAGAGAGGACAATGGTTTGAGAATTTTCTTTTTCTTTTCAATTCCGAAAATTCTAACGAAAAGTCCAAATATGCGAGTCGCATTTTTGCGTATGTTCATCTTAGGACTGCCATGACTCGTATCATGACGCGTAGAAAAAGGGGGAGCTGGTAGCGCTACCCTGAGGTTACTACAAGCTGGAAATATGCAGAGCAAGGAAACTAATTTGAATATAGGCATCTATATCCTGCCAAAACGTCTGTTCAGCTGTGGGACTACTTCTAGGAGCTCACACTACTGATGGCTGCGAACAGCTACTGATAAAATATCAAGGCACTTCACACTCAGTCATACCAACACATTAAGGCCATGTGCCCCCAACAGAGACACCAGCCGGCGCTGGTGTGAGGAGACAGAGTAAACAACAACAAAAACAAAGTAACTGGAGCAGAAACGCTACTGAGCAAGGACACAGGTGGTGTTTTACAAAGACCAGTGGCTGTTTCATTACATACAAACACAACCTCTGCCACAGAAACCTATTTCTGCCATGCCACGAAAATAAATGACATATTTCTTGTTTTCACGTTGTAACAACAAAAACTGGTTATATTGAGGTGAAATGTTTCACACTTTAATGTAGTACTATCCAATATAGCACCAAATTGAAATAATCTTAGATTCTGCTGCAACAGAGCCTGCTTACTCTATGTAACACAATATAAGAATACAAGATCAGTTGTAAATTAAAACATAATTAAAGTGTTGGAGTGTTGACAAATAAAGAAACCCTTATCATCTGATGGCCCCAAATCAATATCCATCAAATGTGGTCAGAAAAATTCACTGACTTCAGCCTCTAGTTAAGACAATTTGAAAGTTTAAGAAAATGTTTGGTTAAATGCTTTACGATAAGATGCCTGAAAGCCAATTGCTGCTGTTAAACTGCCCAAATCCTGAGACAGCAGCTACAGGAAGTGCAAAATGTATTTCATTAAAAGAAAATTATATGTATATATGTAGAGTAGAACAGAACATGTCCACAATGTGCAAAAGAATGGGAGGGGGGGCTGGTGTTCAGAAAAGTCCAAATGTGTTAGAAAATCATGTAACTTCGAAAAGATGAAGAAAAACATCATATAAAATCATGCAGATACATGCATGAGGGAGACAATCATGCAGTAAGAGGGCCCTGCCATGCTTGTTGTTTGTGTGTGTGTGTGTGTGTGTGTGTGTGAGAAAAGCAACTCTTGTGCGCGCACACACACCCACACATACACACACACACACACAGATTGTCGGTTCTGAACAATACAAATTATTTTTCCCATTTCATTTGGCACAGCAAAAGTGCCACTTCATTTCAGTGGCCAGCTCTTGAGTGTGTGCCTGTGTGAATGAGTTTAAAGTTAATGTTCAGGGGTCGGTCAAGGAGACATTTGTTCATAGCCAATGAGCACCCGTGAATGGCAGCTGGTTGGTCTTCTCTTTCATGTCTGAGGCTTAGCTGTGTCTCAGATCTGTTGCAAGTCAGTAATAAACATGTGAGCACATTCATTCGTCATACTTTACTTTGGATGTAGGTCAAACAGTTAAGGCTAAAGTTTAGAAGCTGGTTGCAAAGAGTATCTATGTGTGGGTGCAAATAAAATTCAACTTTGTGTTAGCTTGGCAAATTAATCGGGGAGCTTCTCATGTATTCCGCTCTACTATAAATGGTGCTTCACAGAGAGCTGAGCTGCAGAGCAGTCAAACATTCAGCTCACATGTGTGGCAAATCCTCAGCTGCTTTGTGTTTCCACTCATCTATTTTGACCCCAATGTTTAGTTTCTTCTTCCATGAACCGGAGGAGGCTATATCTAGTTTGGGGATTCCCTGAAGTTGACCATGCCTCGTTGCACAGTGCCCCGAGATCAAGCCCCTGGATACATCTAGTGGAAAGTACAAACCCATCTGTGTCAAACTGTAAATGACCATATTAAAAAACAGACAAGCAAGAAACGTTTTATGGTTTGTAGAGCACCATGTGGAGACCAGCAAAGAAAAAAAAATCTTTGGACAACCCTCGCAGAAGTAGCATGTAAAAAGAGAGGAACTATACAAATAGCAAATAGTACCGTGATCAAGGATATCGTAAAGAAAGCACCAATCTAAAAGCTGTGCTGCTGTATAAAGTAAAATATCCGTTCTCAATTTTAGCAAAAACAAAATGAACAGAAAGTGATTGTTCCTTTTATGCAACAACTCATGTTTGTCAGGTGACTGTCCAAGAGCCATAAACTGCACATACGTATATGAACAGTGATGTTTCATCTTCTTAAAACACACAAAAGCTCTTCTCCACACACATATGGAAAAGACATCATATAGAGAATTCCTTAAAGAAAATCCTAAAGCAAGATCTGACTGAATAAAACTCTCAACCCAACACATTTGTGGATACACACACTCAGACATACCACAACTCTCAATCTATAACACAAAGACAGCAAGCAGGGAAACTGGTGGCACAGCAGAAGCGAGGTTAGAGGGGATGAAGCAAATTAAAGAAACAGAGCGTGCAGGGACTAGAAGGGGATGGGTTGATGAAGTAGGTGCTAACTGAAGGAGATGGATATTTTGCTACTGTCATTCCCACCCAAAGGGATCAAACAAAAAACCAACCAGAAAGCACACACCAAAGTTGTGTTGGCCCGTTTGGGTGATGACAGTGAGTCTGGAACTGTTTGAAGCTGTGTTGATCATTGAAACCACTGGAAACAGTTTGTTCTCTCTCTCGTTCTCTAATTGTCCACATGGCTTTTCAAGCACAGAATCTGACTCATCTCCAGAGCAATACATCAGAGGTTAAATTAGCCAAAAGGGCGTTTTGAAGTTTTGTGTGTTGTGTTCTTTTGAACACCAACTGACTGCCCGTGTACCGTGTGTGAAAATAGAGACAGCAGTGCGCAGGTTTTCACTGGGTGAATCCACACAGAGCCAGGTGTCAATCCAGTGACATGCTCCCTGGTATTATCAAAGGGCAGCCATTTACTTATTAAGTGTCCTATTTCATTTTTCTTCCAACACTTTATGACAGTGGAAGTTACAATAGCTTCCCTGTGTGCACAAGAAAGAAATGAGAAAGTAGTTTAAACCATCGACATTCAGCAACAGGATGTTGATGTGGACTGATACTCTCATCTCAAAAAGAAAAAAAACTATTTCAAACATGCTGTCATGTTTCCTCTGATTGAACTGGAAACGCTAAATGTGTTAAACCATTGTGTGTTTAATTTGCAGCAGTGCTTTTCTGAAAGCCTACTGTTACTGGCAGTAGTCGTATGAATATGTTATTGCCTGTTTAAAAGCAGGTAATGTTTTGTATTGTGCTCATGTTTAAACTTGTGTTAAGTGTGTATAACTGTAAATCCTTGGTGACGACAGGTGCCTGTACCTTCTCCTTGTCGCTGGCTTCTCTAGCCACAGTGGAACCCTGGATAAAAGAGAGAGAGGAAATTACTCTCCATAACTCAGTTGTGACTAAAGCATTGGAAAGTCTTGTTGTAGTTCTTTTCCTTTACCACCCCCACTGCACTCAGCTCTTGCACTCATTCCTCAGCACACTTGTGCATGCCTGAACACAGAGTTTCACCCAATGAGGCAGACAAGGTGCAACATGGGTTAAAATTGCCCCAATGGTTATCTACTTTAACCTAGCTATGTGAGATGTATTACCTAATGAATGTCTTAGATCCTAACCATACTACTTGATCTCAATTGACCAACCAAGGATTATCCTACTATATCCTATTATACTTGTCATAAGTATCCTTTCGTGTCATATTTGCCTATTTAAGCTCGAAACAGGCCTGTTTTCTGCACAAAAATCTCAGATTTCAGTGGAATCAAAGTTTGGTATGGCACAGCGTCATTGGAGATAACTGGAATCAACCAACAGACACATTCACACCCTGTTTAATCACTTCTCTTTAGTTCATCTGCCCTTCCCTCCTACCTTCAGATCGTATTTTTTGAAGACAGAGAGGCGATGGGAGAAAACATTGCGTGTGACAATCATGTAGGTCTCATCTCCATCCACAGTCAGGCGGTACATCCCGAGGAACTGAGGCAGAAGCGTGTTGCCATGGCACTCCACAATGAACTAGCGAGAGCAAGGATTGATAATAAATAATTCATGAGATCAACTCTAAATTGACTGAAAGCCTTGATCTACAACATAAACACAAATCTTCTTCTCTTCTCACATCTGCCATTTACTCAACATAAAAATATTGGGGGTGCAGATGAATTATTCATCAATTTATCCATATAATTGTAGAATGGCTGTTATCACCTGATGGTATTTCTTAAGAATGTTATGCATTTCTGCCACATCCTCGCTGCTGATGGTCTTTATGACATAGCGTTTGTCATAAGAGGTGTGGAAGCGGGCTCCACTCCGTCCCTGGGCCTCGCTGTTCAGTGGAGCACTACGTGTCAGAGAATTCTGAAAACATATAGAGAAGGAACAGAAAGGAAAAAATAACATTATGCATAATTGGAATTAGATAATTTACTTATTACTTGTCTATAATTGCTAAAACGTCAAGGGGAATCATATTTCAGTGGAAAACAGAGCCTCTCCTCCTGTGTCCTGTGTATTTGGATGGAGTAAATCATGCAGCATGTTCTAGCTCTACCTAAACATATGGAATTCTGACCCCTGCTCTTGCCACTTGTCTACAGCCTCACACAGACACAAACAGCTGCTGCCCAGACATGGAGCACAACAGTAACATGATCCAACAGCCCTGGCTCAATGCCTCATTCTCCAAGAATTCCTAATGTCCTCTGCCCTTATTCCTCCCTCCTGTTCTTGTCAACTCTTTGCATCAATTGCTTGTACTTGCAAAGTGAGGGCGATATTTCAAAGCACATGCTAAAACAATTGTGAAGATGAATTTGCTTTCTTGTAATCAGACCCACAAAATTAGTTCCAGTCTCATTGCAGGAGGTCCAGAAAAAACATAAACACAGAGGCATCCACCTATCGTTCAGATGGTGGAGGGACATTGAGGTGCTGTTTTCATGGGCTGAAAATGCGTAAGAGGCCCTGTGCCTGAGGCTGGCAGAGATAAAAAAGCTTCCTATACCTTTAATTTTTTCCCCACCACTTTACATTGATGTTCTGGAAAAACGTTTGTTTACACCTCACTTACACGACAAAAATCTCCATGTGACACACAGGAATTGCTCATTAAAAGTAAAGCGTATTCGTCATTAAAGGAGCAGGGTGACAGCTGGAGGAACCCATGGATTACAATGAGGAATATTATCAGTATAATTAGGACTGATGCTGGTTTTAGATCAAGGTCAAAATATGGACAACCCAATAAAGCTTTTGACCACAATGCGACAGGAGCGCTGCGTAATAAAAAGTGGTTTAATGTCGAGAATGTCACAACATTCCCGAGCACTGGCCGCTGGCTTAACACCCCCCGACTGCCCACTCTCTTCAGCCAGCCGAACACTGATGTAAACATGTGAGAGGGACAGCTGCACTGAGCTGGGACACAATGACCTCCAAGTACTGCCAACTCACTGGCTGCACTGGGAAACGGGGATTTAGTAGGAAAGAGTGGAAAAAGGAAAGGAAGGCAAGGAGTGGGCTAAAACAAAAGAGGGAAAGGAAAAAGGGCAAGAGAAGCAATATTTTCCAAGTTGAGAATGCTATTAAATTTATTTTTGGAATAGTTACAAGGGTTTATTTAGTGTGTCAGCAGTGCCAGGTGGCTGTGTTTACTAGGTACTGCAGAATTATTGAGATTGTTTGTGGTAGGTTGCCGTCTCTTGTGTGACTACTCAGATCAATGGTATCACACATGAAAGAAAAAATAGAAACTGAACTTGACCCCTTGAAGGCTGTGGTGTCGCTTGTCTGTCATTTGTGATAGTGACGTACCAAGAAGTCCTGATCATCGATGCCAAACCTCTCCCTGAGGTTTCGAAACACCAGAGGGCAGTACTCCTTGAACTTGAAATGGCTGGGCATGTTCTCCCTGAGCGGGCACAGACACAGAGAAACAGTCATCACAAGTGTCACTTTGAGAGATGGAAAAACACATTCTGTTTTGTGAAACAGAATGAAAAAGGAGCTTACTTGTTGAAGAGGTGGTTGTCCACTTTGATCTTAGAGTAGGCCTTGAAATCATCTGGCATGAGCATGATGGGAATCTGAACATGGCTTAACTCATTTATCTGTGCAGAAAGAAAGAAAGGAAGGAAGGAGAGATCAGTGATATATCCAGGAAGACCAATTGGCAAATAGTCATTAAATAGCACTTTTCAGATTTTAATGAAACCTAAAAGCACGAGTTTAGTCTAGATTCACCATATCACGCAAACACTCAACTAAAGTACTGAAAAAACGTTAAACAGAGACCACTGACAATTACTGCCGACAAACACATTTTGAATACCAGTGGGATCGACTTCTAAAAGAGCTCTGTAAATGCAGTGGCAGAGCCTGAACGTGGACTCTCATCAAGCAAGCAAGAGTTTGTTGAACTTCCTTTTCAGAGTCAAACCTGTTTGATTACAAAACATCAGGGTCAATTTAGGACCAGGACCAAGATATTTAGACTATGTCATTATTCAATACTATATATCAGCATGGAATCTTTAGATGAGAAAAGATCACTAATTATATTTTCAGGTTATTCAGCTGCAGTCAGGAGGAGACTGCCAGAGACTACCAGCGTTTTACCGGCGCCTAAAGATAAGATGAAGCCTGCAGGCGAGAGAGGGGTGAGAGAAAGACTACAATGTATCTCAGGAGAAGGGAGACAGATGTGGACTTATGAGTTTGCCTTCAAAATGACACCATCACCAGCTCTGTATTTGAATGAAGTGTATGAGCACAATCAAACCAGATGCTGATGACAATACAGTGAGTTGATGAATACCTTACTCATGTTATGATCACCCCTCAAAAACATGTTATACTACAAGAGGCTTGAATAAACCTTGTAAAATGAATTGACCGTGGGGTTTCAAACACATATGGTGCATGGCAGGAGTTTTGATTTGGAACTGACCATGCATCACATGGGTGTAATACACAGACGTGACATTTGTTATGAGTCAGGCAGACACAGCTTGATGCATATAATGGGTGTGAGTGTGCGCACATAGTCGTTGTTGGCTCCAGGCAGTGAGGCTGGCAGGTTACTTTGGTCTATTAATAACTTGTCATTCCACCAATCATGTTTGTACTGCAGGTGCACTGAATAATCTTGAATAAACTGCGTTTGACAGTGTTACCTTCCAAATGATTGTATAACAGGAGAGACCAAAATGAGGCTGTACACTATCATGAATTTTTACATCGTTTATATTTACATATAGTCGACACAAATAGAAAAGGAGGAAAGTAAATGTGCCACAAAACAAGAGATCCCTGAGACCTCTGGCTTGGTAAAACACAACTCTATCTAACAGATGGCCTGCTGGTTTGGTTATGAAAAGTCTGACACTGTCAATGAAACTTTACTTCATTAATTGCATGTTCATAACCAGCTTATTGACCCATGTTAACACTGGTTTAAGCCGGGCGTGTTTACAGTTTGTCTATTTGATTTTCAGGGAACCACCTCAGCCAGCGTACTGCCTACACACTGCCAGCTCCTGTCTTGAATAATGAGTGTGTTTAATTGGTTGTGATTTCAAATGACACCCAGCTCAATCTGCTTTACTTGGAGGCTGCCAGAAACAGGAGTGGTTACAGTACCGGATGGTATTGATGCTATTTTCAAAATAACAGACCATTATCTTCACAAAGAACTGGGACTAAATTCCTAATTATTTCTATAGCAATTATGTATTTGTGCTGGTATCTTCATAATATCCTGCGTATTACATAAACAAAAAGCAGGAAGGAATAGCAATAAGACAAGACTGTTTGGGGGAACGCGTCCCATATTTTAGACTGATCCAATCACTCACACGCGTCTATGTCTTGATAAGGATCCTGCTGCTGTCTGCTAAAGTTGTACTAAAAACTTAATACAGAATACGTATCTAGCATTTAAGCAGAAAGACATACAGACTCCCACTGTATATACAGGTTTAATAACACATCCATGCTCGAACTACAGTCATATAATAACAGCTTTGGGGTCATATTCAGCAAATTACAATCAGTTGAAACAGTAACACTTTGATTCAAACAATGATTTAGAAGCCATTTCAATTCAGTGAAAACAGTTCATGTAAAACAAACCTCTGACCTATTTGCTTGACTGATCGCGTAAAACAGACCTTGTTTCAACTGTATCATTATAACATCGTCTTCCATGAAGAGTGACAAGGCAAACTAATATCTCAGGACTCTACATATTCTCTAGGATTAATGTAAGCTTTTAAGCCATGGAGGAGATAGAGAAAGAAGGAGGAGAGTATAACATCACTGTGGATCACTGATAGGATTAATGACAGAGGACATTTTTGGACGGGGAACAAAAACAAACATCTGTAAGAATAGAATAAAAAACAGAAGAGAAGATGGTTCTGAAAAAGAGTAAAAAAAAGGAGAGGAGAGCATAAGAAAGACGGAGCATCCAATTCCACAGATGCCATATCCGTGTTTGCTTTTGTCTCCTGGTGTGACAGGCACTGACGTCATAGTGATGCTCTAGCACAGATGCATTCTGGGTTCTCTGGGGAGATGTCGCCTAATCAACAAAGCCGTTTTTCACACAACAGTAGAGGCAACAGCAGATCTAACAGTGTGCGCGCACATGCATGTGTGCACACATACGCACAAACAATTCGCCTCCAAATAAATTCAAAATCTATTTCTGACATTCTTTTGTATATTTTGCTGGTGTGCAAAAATGCCTTTAATCCAGCACACTGTATTGATCATCGCCTTCAGCATCCGATACACATTGAACTATATGTAATACTTTTTTTATTTACCTTTTCATTTTCATTTCAAGGCTATTTCATCAGTTGGATTCACTGCATTTGCTTATCTTCCTGCAGCTATCAAACTCGCAAACACATTTCTCACCACCACTTCCTGTTTGTCTCCATGGTGACAAGGACTGGTTTTCCGGCCCAAAATGAAGCAAGTGCGAGGTGTTGCTCCACTGGGCAGGAAGTTGGTGAAGAGAGAGTGCTCCGTCAGCAGCATGGCACAGTGTTATCTCTCTGAACAATTACACACCAATGACTTGCTCTTTGCAGATGACAGTCCACTAATGGTGTCAACAGCAGAGAGAGCATAACAGCTTTAACACAACATAAAATATGCAAAAGATTAAGTACATTCTGAAGTGCAACTGTATAATGAAAACATTAGAGTGTAGGTAACCACATTAGAATGAAAAACTAATTTTTAGAGGCAACTACAATTGTGACATTAAGAACCTCATATAACAAACCTTTGCTTTTAAAGTCAAACCATCACACACTATGACAGCAACTGCAGAGTACTCTAATCCTCCATTCCATATTTATTCACTGCTGATGTTTCTCCCAACATAATACAGATGCTCATACAACATGTCTGCTCCCTTTCATTCAGATTTGGAAATGAAGTATTTTTTATTGTATTGTTGTTTGGCTTTTTTCCAATGAATGAAAATATATTTTCTTCTGTTTATATTTTTGTCTTACCCCACACTTCCAGGGTATTTATCATAATAAAGCATATATTAAATTTCCATCCAACTAGAGCTCTTTGCTATCACGGTATATACGTGGAAAGATGCTAAAATATAAGAAAATCAAGTGATTGGCCTATACATACGATACCAATATATCAAAACTTAAATACACAATATGAAATTGGTAGCTATGTGATCACTAGGTTTGGCTCTATTACGTAAACGAAAATGACGTGTTATTTAGTTACTACACAAGCCTCATTATGCAATGCAGCAAAGCATATAATTCAGATTTTCCTCAAACTTGAAAAATGTGTCCTGAGGGTAGCAAGAGCCATGAGTAAGAAAAACCTGAACCGATATCAATTTTGAAAATTAGAGACTCATTGGAGTTAACATTAAATATTTGTAAGATCAAATTAGTGGCTGTCTGTAGCATGTGCAGAACACAAAAACATGTAATAGCTAAAAGCTAAAGAGGAGGAGAAGAAAGGCACCATTGTGTGTGTGAAGTGCATCTTAATTTGCAGTCATATTACAGCATTACTCAGTGTTATTGTGTCGAGCTGTCATTTCTGTGCAGGATAATGGTACGTGTTTTGAAGAGGCAGCTCACAGACTGAAAGGCACACTGCAATGTTCTTCCTCTAAGCCTGTTTACAACAAATTAGAGAATAAGTGCCCCTAATTAAAGTGTGCTCCAGTCTGACTGATCATGCAATTAGCTAACAGATTGGGGTGTAAACATATGATAAAGAAGAGTGGGTAATTTTTGTGCAACTGTTTCGGTTGACGAGATGACAACCTGTAAACTCATGAACATTTACATTGATGTATTTCAAGTGAAGAATCTTAATCAAGAGAAGTCCATGTGTCCGGTATACTTCCTGATCACACCATGATATTAGTTTACAACAAATATTACAATATGTACAGTGGATACACCTGGCTAAATGGAGATTTACCCTGAAACAAACAGTAGGCATTGAAAGGTCAGATCTAATTGCAATGAATTATACTGAATGTGCACTTGACCTTTCCAGGTTGTTAACAGAGGCCATTACATCATTTCCTGACCTGTTATGAAGTCCAGACCATTCATGTGTTTAACAATATACAGAATATACATATAGAGCAAACCCCGGGAACCCTTCTAATCAGGAAAGCCCTCAACGTGGTCTTATGGTGATATAAGGGTGCGAGTCAGGATTTGAAAGGCAAGTCCATAATCAAGGAACGAGTATGAAAAAGAACAGGTAGGAAAAACATTCAAGAAAATAGTTTGATTGATGACTGAGGGCCACCATCTACACAATAGAAGAATGGGAGTAGTATTTAGCTGCAACATGGAACTGCATCACTTGATGAACAGTACTTTGTAAACACTGTTCTTAAACTGATCAAAACGTTGTTTTGAAGAGAAAACAAATTCATTTCTAAAAGAAAAACTGAGTGAGAACATTTTTCTTTCAAACACATAGAGTCAACACCTTCCATAAACAGATACAAATAATCACAAGCCTGAATGAGGTGAGTTCTTACTCTAACTCTACCTGCTAACAGCCACAGCAAAGAAAGGTCAGCCAAAAATTGAGGACAAACAGATGATAAAAGTAGAACTATGGTGAGCTACATGTGCATGTGTGTATGCACGTGAGAGAGGCACAGAGACAAACAAGAAGCCATCCAAGTAAGACACGAGCGGCACAAGTAATGTGCCGCTCGTGTCTTACTTGGATGGCCTAACCTAACCCTAACCCTAACCCTAACCCTTACAGCCATCAACCAAGGATACACTTATATCTGACAGTAACAGGCCAATCAAGTCTCTTTTAATGTGCATCAATAACACTGGATTGTTAAAGCAAGGAGTAGTATTTCTAAGTCTTTGAATAAAGTACTTCAGGTCATCACTTCCAGGGTTAGGAGCCATGTGAAAGAATAAGCTGATAATTTTGTACCAGTCATAGTCCAAAACCATGTTAAAACAATTACGCAAGGATGAGAAGTGACTAATGTGTAAATAGGCAACACAGACATTACGGTTATAATTCACAGACACGCCAACACACATTTGTGTACACAGCTCAGCAAGTCTGTTGTAGAGTCAGTTCGATGAAAGACAGGTTATTAAGGGATATAGTGGTTTAGACTGAGTGTGCAACAAACAGGCTTATGATATATGGCCTGTCATGTTGAGTGAATCAAGCTTCCAACAGTAACATGTTGCCGCATTCTGACAAGGAGTGTGATATGACACAGTGACTTTGTGGTGAAGGACACACACACACACTGAATCACACATTGTGCATTATGCAGCAGTGTATGCCCACCTCACTGACAGAGCGAATAGAGAGGAAAATGTTTTGTCTGAAGGGTTTTAAAAGACATACCCTGAAAGGAACCGCAGGACTCTTCTACAAGCTACAAGATGTGCCACTGCCTGAGGGTGCCAGAATTTTAAGACTCCAGCTTTTCTATTTTCCTATCCCATAATAACCATGTATATTAGCTGTACGTCACTCCAACAGATATTTATAGAAACCACCTCTTATGCAATCCACAAAACCAACCAGACTTTGCTACTCTGAATGAGACGGAGAGGTCGGACAGACAAAAAGGTGAAAAACCACGGTGACTCAGCAATGCAATTTGTCAACTAGATAGAGATAGGAACAGGTGACGTGCAGATTGAGAGCTGTCGTGCACAAAGCTTTGATTACACAGCACTCATCTCAAAGTGAGAAAATACAGGTTTTTCAAACTGGTCATAAATCTACATGAAACAAAGACAAATGATCTGACATGTCACCATGGCAGCAGTAGAATCAAGCCCAAAATAACTATGAGGTAGCAAATCGTAGATTCATCAACCTTAGACTGTTAAATCCTTAATCTGTCTATGAAAAATAAAGCCGGAACAATTCTCTATTCGTGATGTCATACAGACTTAGAACAGGAAATGCTTTTGTGATAATGAGCTAGATATGGATCATGTAGACTCCAGTTAGTTAAGCATTTGCTGAAGTCTCACTTGAGTGAAATTTAGATTTCTACTGGAAACGCATGCATTTGGCCTCAATCCATTTATATAAAACCATGAGCTGTGCAAACTATTTAGGCTGTGAGGGGATGCAAGTAAAATTTCAGAGCATTAGGATTAGAGTTGGGATGGGCAACCTGTCAAAGTGACTATTTTCAGCAAGCAGCCACACACCTTAAAAAATGCAATAAAAGTTCAGAATAACACAAATGGCTTTTTGTCAGACAAATCGATACCTAAACCACCTTCTTCACTTTACAGAGCATTGTAATAACTGATCGATGAATATACATCATTTAGCTTTCATAGACCCATTCAAAATTATTTAGCACATTACAATGCGTAGTGGCCATATTTCAAGAGAAATGTGCTGTGCTTTTGGAAAGATAACAAACTATGACAAGCTATGACTAACTAAGACAAGCTGATTCTCAGTCACAGTTTTCATGAAGAACACTAAGAGTATCTGTAGATTTGTGCATGTATTCACATGTTTCCTCTGCAGTCTGGTTACATTCCCCAAGCCTCCCTATCATTTCTTTCTTCGCACCATCCTGTTATTTACACGTTAATATTATTTCACAAAATCCATGCTGTAAAGTAACTTTACATTAATCCTGTTGACATAGGATGTGCNNGGATGGCCCCCCCCCCCCCCCCACACACACACACACACACACCCAGGGCAGTAATTCAATGCTAAAAGTTATGGCCAGTGAATTTTATTGTGCCCAGCAGTATGGGAAAATGAGTGCCTTATCAAGTGATGAGAAAAACAGCAGGGGACGTAGCCTGAGGCATGAAGAAGGAAATGTGCTGGCGGCAGCCCTACTCTGTTATGCGATCCAGGAGAACAGTTTGAACAAGTAGATCTTCCAAATTTGTGTACTTCTATGCATCAGGCACTTTGTCATACATAGTTCCGAGAAAGGACATTTGTGATATGACACAAAATGAAATTCAGACAGATAGAGAAAGATGGTTAAAATAGTGCAATTCAGATCAAAATCATCTCACGTTTGTTCTAAACGAAACACTGTCCGAGTTCTTTAAGCAGCATTTCTCAAAAACATCCATGTATTCACAAGGTTTGGACCAATCAGTGCTGCAGGACATTTAAGCCTTAATGATTTTAAGTTTAACGATGTTTACTTTGTGAAAGGAAAGAAAATTATGTCTCATGAGAAAGAAATATAAGCAAAGGGGGTTTACGTCATCTAAACCTGGATTCATAAAAATCATATGTCCTCTCCGTCAGTCTGGTTCAGCTTTCTTTAGTGAAGTCTCAGCTGTTTAGAAACCTTACACTCTCTGGCTTGCCCTGCTGTTATTACAGACATGTCTGAGCTAGCTGTGACCTCTGAACTCGCTCATGGGCTTCTCTGTCAGGCAGTGACATTTGGCCCGTGAACACCGAGGGAGTATGGAAAAAGGAAAGTAGTTGTTCAAAGGCTGTTTCCAGTTTCCGAACTTCTGAAGTAGATTGTCAGTTTCTTTCTTCACTTCAAGAAGAGATAAGTGATTTCTATGACGATAGTTCACCTGATTCAATCTTCATCCTTCCTCTGAATTTCAAGTGATCCTTATAAAAACCACGAGATAGGAGAAAACCTGCTGTGTACCTTGCTTTACCCATCAGGCTTAACATTAAAGCAAGGTTACTTTAATCCATCAAAGACTGCAGCTCAGAGACAAATTCAGCTCTAAATTGTCTTGGCCTCGTATACATTGGGTCATCTAGATGCTGTGTAATCCATAATAAACAGCATCCTGAATGGCAGGCCAACTATCAAACATGGCTGCTTGAACTTTCAAGCATCTGCCGCGAATATCCAAGAAAGACTTCTCAGAGAGATCAAGGACAAAACATCCTAACATGAAGAGTTTACAGAAAAGTTCATTTGTGATGTTCACACCAAAATCTACCCAAATGTAACCATTTACTTAATATTGAATACATAATAAAATGCAAGTAACATTTATTATTTTCAATTTGTCATCAAGCTGCCAAACTTGATGCACTCTTTCATCCAGTGTTGACAACGGCCACAAAGCAAAGTCAAACAAGACAGCCACAGGCCGACATGAAGAAAGGGTAACAAACCCGAGCAGCACTTTGTATAAAAGGGTCAAATACTTTTCATCATTTAGGCCAAACGGACTATTTCAGACATACACATGCAGGGCTTTTAACTGAATGCATAATTGCTCCCCACTTCCATCTCTGTCACAATGTGTATGGATTGAAAAGCACTTCTCCTCAAATTAAAAAAACAAGATAAAACCTCCAATAAACAGACTGAGGAAGAGGATGAAGGAGAATGTTAGAATGAACAAGCTGAAAGCCCTATGGATGAATATAGTCCCAGTGGTTGAGATTGCACCATATTTGCGAATTATAACGTGTGAAACAGTTGGTTAAAGGTTCAACGCATGGGGATTTGGTGCCACTGACATCAGTGTATCATCTGGCTGTCAGGTTTTCTCTGGACATGGTGTATGAGGACGACTCCAGTGCAAAGATTCAGTACAAATGAAGAGAAAGGGAGCAGAGGAGATAAGCTGTCTTGCATGGGAAGATGTGCTCTCTGATGACACAGAGCCCCTGAAGCATCCGACATATATGTTCAACAGGAAGCCAAAGCGAGACTTCACCTCTTTCTCTCTCACACACATACACACTATCTCTATGCCTGTGCGTGTTACACACACACACACACACACACCCACCCACCCACACACACACAGTGTTTATGCGTAACATCATGCAATACTAACACCATGAGAGTTGTAACAATCACATGTTTAAAGCACCAAAGCTGGACCAGATGTGATCCAGTGGTTGTCGATCAGCTGACACATGAGACGGCAAGTGGCTGTATATGTCAATGGGGAGCGGGGACATGTGAGGATTAGATCGTCTGACTCACCGAGTGGTTGACTCCCCACATGAGCACGCTGAGTAGAGGGTCGCTGGCACGGAAGAGCTTCACTTTCTGAGCCACGAAGTGCTTCTTCTTGGTCTTCGTCTTGCTCGCAATGGATGCGGCAAGGCTGCTCGCCGCCGAAGCCATCTTAACGCAAACTGGCTGTCTGATGCTGTCTGAGCGGTGATCTCGACGGAGATATCCTTCCCACTTGACACTGGCACGGTGGCCACCGGTTTACGATTCTGTAACAGCAACACTATTCATTTAGCCCGCTCGCAAATCAAAGTGTCTCAGTTCTTTTCTTCTTCATCCAACGCCCAACACACTCAGCCCGACTGACGCGATGCCCCACAAACCCCAACGGGGATTAATGTGTAAAAATACACACACACACACACACATACACAATGTATGTTTAAGTTAATACTGCTGGTCTCCGACACCAAACGCACAACTGCCCCCCTCTGTCCACATCATAAGTCGCCTCTCTTCCTCCCTTGGCTCGCCTGGAGCTCTCCGCACCCCTGCGAGCGAGCTCACTGAGGTGGCGTTAGCATAGCCGAGAAGCTAGTTAGCTAGCTAGCAAAACATCAAGCGATTAATTTCGCTAAATTCATTAACGCGCAAAACAATAAACATGTGAAACGGCTTGACGCGTGCTGAACAAACATCCAAGCAGAATTAATTTTAACAATTAAAATGACATTTAAATGAAGCCGAAAGTTGAACCGCTCTAACTACCAGTCAGTCCCCCCCGACCTTCGCTTCGCTAGCAAACTGACTGCTTACACCCCCGTTCTAAACCTAGCTACCGCTAGCCTGCGAGCTAACTAGTGACATTAGCTAGCAGTTAGCGCACAACTAACGGCTCCCCTCTCCTCCTACGCGTTTTGTGGTCAGTCCTCGGAGACTGCGCTGTATCCTGTCATGTCCGAGCTCCCGTTTGAGTCAGGACGCCGGGGAGCGGGGCAGCTGGACGTGCAGCGAGCGGATGGCCAACTCCGTCTGCAGCTGCAGCCGCACTGTGGTTCATGTGTGCCGCTGTCAAATGACAGCTCGACGGAGGGGAGGTGACAGCCCGGGCGCTTTGCAGTGTCTTGCAGCGCTGATTCGCTGCAACCCCCCCACCCTCCTCGGGCCCTATGCCACTTCTCTCTGCCTTTTAATAGCACGCACAAGCCTATTTTAATATCTGCCTGCATTTTGTGTCAATATGTTAATGTCTCTCTGACACACCTCTGCAGCGAATGAGAAGATATTGCGTTGAATGCATGGCCACCATTTGCAGGTGGGCCTGCACGAGTGTGTGCATGTGTGTGCATGCACGTGCTGTTGCCTCATCTAATCATGCATTAGTACAGTAACCTGAGCATCACCCCAGCCCCCACCCCCTCCCCATAATATGAATTGCTTTAGCTGAGATTAATCAGCAGCTGATGTGATACAAGCACAGTGGTGGCGTCCATCAAGCCAGAAAAGGTGATGTGCTGTCTTTGGAGGTCATTTGGCTTGCTGATGCACACTGTGCTGCTTCATCTGGACTCAGTGCTGCTGTGTCAGGGCCTCATCACTGTGCTGCTGATACTGTGTGGAGCCCATTTGTGTTATTGTGCATTGGGTTCACAGCAACACTGACTTTAATGTGACCTACACAGGACAGCTCTTCATACATCCATGTATACTGTATCCCTCCCCACCACAGCCTTACTGCCGTGTAATGAAAATTACTTGCATATTAATCAATCCACCATTTATATATATATGTGTGTGTGTATATATATACATAACAACTACAGCAATGAAGCCGAATAAGCAATTTCAGGTGAACATGCTGTTGCCCAAATAAGGATTTCTTCTTTTTTGTGTGCCACTGAGCCCTACCTATGCGTTGCCTAGCAACGCAGTGTCAACATCTTTTCCCCAAACACCAAGCTCAGTCTGGTCCCTCTGCGAACCTTTGGCTTTTTCCTTACTATGGAAAACAATAGGTATGTACGAAAGCCATCTTCAATGGCATTTTCCCACTGCTTTACACCAAAGGCGTTGAATCTAAAAACACAGTGGCAGTCAGCTCTCGGACGGGGCGAGGTAAGACTCAGCACATGTAGAGACACAACAGCGAACACACCGGACTCACACATGTAGAATCACATTCACACCTCGATCACAATACACTCGGACGTGTGTTCCCGGGGTCCCCGCTCTCTCCAGGTGAGTCGGAGTGGACTGATTCGAGTTGTCGAGTCAGCACTGGAAACTAGGTGACAACGTGAAGTCGCCGGGTTGAGGTGTTGAGCAGCCAACACCCCCGCGGGCTAACCGATAAACAGACCTCATGTCGATGTGTTGACACCCCCTCTCTCTGAATTCCGCGTCCTTGAAGGGGCCACATGAAGGGGAAGAAGGGCAAGAAGGAAAGTGAAACTCCATGTAAAGACACGGTGAGATATTATTGTGACGAAAGCCTCCTCTCTCTGGATAACGTGTGTAAGTGAAAGACACTAATCCGGCCCCCCCCCCCCCCACCTCCTCCCCCACCCTTCTTTCAGTCACAGTTTGAAGTTGTACCTGTCGAGAGCAAAACCCCAGCGACAGTGGTCCTGCTGCTGCACACACACACACACACACACACACACACACACACACACGCACACACACACACACACACAGAGTGCCGAATGTTTTACATTTATTTAGCATGAATATGGCTACTAATTGTAATAGTAATATTGTATTCATTTCTATTGTATTTGCAAATTGAATTGACATATATTCTTATCTGTGGTGAGGATAAAAAATACATTGGGTATATCTAAAAACAAAAATAAATAGCATAAAATAGTAATAATGTCTGTAATATAATATTTTCCAATTCCTGCTCATATGTACAATCATTTTGTATGAGGTGGAGAAGAGCCATGTCATTTACATTTTAAATTATAATAATGTGAATTCACATAGGTGGAGAAGGTTGCGTGTGGCACCATGCTGAAGTTTCCTGTTCACTGTCTCCCCCTGTTGCTAGGAGATGAGAACAAAGTTGCCCTGCTGGGACTCGGGGCGTTGGAGCCTCTCTGTCAGCTCATCACTCACAACAACAAGCTAGTCCGCGGCAAAGCCTTCATGGCCCTGGGCACCATGGCCATCCATGGTATGTCAGACAGCATTCGTCATCAGTGCACACTGAGGGATTTGATGGCTTATGATAAAACATTATGTAACTATTGGCTAACGGATATTACAATTTCCTGATCGCCTGTCTCCTTGTCAGGCCATTAGCTCTGCGGGATGATTTGTTGACTGGCTGCAGAACTGAGGGTTTTGTTGGCTTAACCCACCGAGCGTCTGGCTCATGGGTCGGACCTCTGAATAGCTCAGGGATTAACGTTGTGTCTTGTTTTCTCATTTAAAGCCGAAGTAAAGGAGGTTCTGAAAAAAGTTGACGTCATTCCATCAATCATAGACAAATTATCACCCGAAGGTGAGTCAATTTGAGCGTGACGTCGGTATTCGATCATTAGCAACAATCAAAATTTGTGTGTACTGTGTCCTGTATTTAGCTGTTCATGATTCTAAATTCTTCCAATCTCCTCTCTGGTCTTCTCTACTGAAGAAGAGACAGTTCTCCATGAGTTTGCAACACTCTGCCTGGCCTGTCTTTCACCGGATTTTATGTGTAAAGTCCAGATCTTTGAAAACAAGGGCTTACCACCTCTTATCCAGCTGCTGTCCAGTCCAGACCCAGATGTTCAGAAGAACTCACTAGAGATCATCTTCAACTTGGTTCAGGTGAGGGACAGGAATATTTATCATCACAAGCCAGCAAATATATCAGGATTCATTATTCTGTTCCATCATTCTTGTCCTCCCCTGATGTCCTGTGTGTGTGTGTGTGTGTGTGTGTGTGCAGGACCATCAGTGTCGTGTGGCGGTTCATGAGTTGGGTGGGATCCCTCCACTTCTGGAGCTGTTGTTCTCAGACTTCCCCGTCATTCAACATTTGGTTCTAGAGACGCTGCAGAACATCACCACCGACAAAGATACACGCTTCACCTTCGGGAAGGAGCACGGATTTGAGAAGATCATGGACGTCCTGGAGAAAACGGCAGGTTTTGTTTGTGTGTGTGCTGAGATATACAATGATGATAACATGCATGACTTCATGTATGTTTAAAGGTGCAGCATGTTAGATTTAGGTACAATTGTTTCATCCTTTGTTTTTCTTAATCCTTTGATGCCGTAAGGAAAACTTGCCACTGCAGAATACCTGTTCATATATTTCTACTTTTTGTCTTTATATTTTTTAAGTCTCATTTCGTTAGCTGTTTTCCTTCTGACTGTTCTCCCCTGTTACTTTGACCATCACTGTTCTTACACTTCACAGGACTTAAGTGACCTTCACTCTGATGCCCTACACGTGATGTCTAACTACCTGAGTGACATCGAAATAGTGCAGATGGTCAGCGAGGGCGGAGGCCTGACCAGGCTGATCGATTTCTTCCTCGCCCCCAGCTCGCCTGACATCCAGTGCAACTCTGTGAAATGCATCGGCAAGATTGCTCAGATCCGTAAGACACAGAGAGACGATGCCTTCTGCTTTTAGCTTTTTATGACGTGAAAATGAAACACTTGCTTACTTACGTGTGTTTTGTGTGTGCATGCGTCCTTAGCTGAAAATTGCAAACTCCTCAATCAGCAGAATGTGGAGAAGGTTCTGGTGGATTATCTGTCCCTGGTGGACACCGTGAAGACGTCCACCTGCAGGGCTGTGGCTGCCATGAGCATCCACCTTGCCAGTAAACAACACTTCCAAGAGCTGGGTAAGTACTGTAATCACACACACATCATATATCAACACACAGACCACAATGATGTGTGAATGGGTTGTGTGTGTGTGTGTGTGTGTGTGTGTGTGTGTTTCAGGTGGTATCCCTTTAGTGGTGAATTGCCTGAGAAGTGAGTGTCCAGAGCTGAGAGAAGCAGCAGCTCATGCCCTCGCTGGACTCACACATAACAGCCACGCCAGATCACTGTGAGTTGCAAACGTCCTTATGCTTCGGTTACATCAAGGAAAAATGTAGATAATATAAGAGATGAGAGAGCGAAGCTCTGTGAGTAATACGCGTGGAACAGAAGTGAGTTTGCGGTCTGTAAAACAAAAGGCGTAAAATGAGGCAGCACTCAATTTCAAGTGTTTGAGACAGCCCCATCCTCTCCACCATCCATCACGAGACTGACTGAACACCTCATCCGTCTTGTCATGGTTCTCGCTCTCCTCCTCAACACGCTCACTTTTCTACTCTCCACACAAATTCTCTCCACACCATCATCTCTCACTGTCTGGCTTCGTGTGTCAACATTACCGTCTATTTCAGATCTCAAGACACTGCTGCCACCTCATTCATTTCCCAACTATTCTGACACCCAGTGTTGCTTCTCTCATCTGTGCTACTCATTACTTCAATGCATATTGTCCATATTTATCACAGAAAAGAAGTTTTATGCATACTGTGTATGACCGAGTGAGACAGCATCTCTCTGCTCTGTAGGCTTGGGCACAAACTCTCCTGACCACTTCTATAATATCTTATAGTGCGGTGTACGAGGCAGGAGGTCACGAGTTCCTCATTCAGCTGCTCGGTGGAATTTGTCCAAGGGCGGTGGCCAACGCCGCCGCCACTCTCGGCAACATGGCGAGCCACAAACAGATCCGAGGCAGCATCTTGTCGCACGGAGCCATACCGGCTCTGGTGGAGCCCTTAAAGTCCGTAGATACGCAGGTGTTGGTCAATGCAACGCGGTGTCTGACAATGCTGGGATGTGACGCAGAAGCGAGGGCAGAGGTTGGTGTTTGTATGTTTCTGATGACTTATTGATCGTTTGCGAAAGGAACGACTGATTATCACGTAACCGAGCCCCCTCGGTTCACCCCTGTCCCACACAGCTACAAAATGCCGGAGGCCTCCATCCTCTGGTCAACCTGCTGCGGTCGTACAACAGGGAGGTTCGGCAGAATGCCTGCTTGGCGGTTAATGTTTGTGCAAGCGATGACGCCACTGCTGTGGAGATGTGCAAGTTTGGGTAAGACAGATCACAACGATATGGTCAATTAACCATTAAATGCATTAACGTAAGTGTATTGAGGGTGACGTACTTCAACTCAGCAACACAGAAGCTGCATCAGTAGTGTCATCAATGACCAGTAGATGGCAGTGTTGGACTATGTTCAATGTATGAAACGGGGCATTGTTTTCTTCATGTGATGGTTTTACATTTGTCTCATGTATCTGAATATTGTTGTGTTTGTGCGCATGTTGTGTTTTTGTGAATCAGAGCCCTGGAACTTCTCCAGGAGATCGACAAGTCAGTGAATCGCAGGAGCAGCATCAGCCAGTCTGCCATGACAAACCTGCTCAAGTCCAACCTGTCTGTTAAATACAGCCTGACGGGTCATTTAGCTGCCACTGACATCATTGGCTGTGGCTTCTACGATGCCGGGGAAGTGCGTATTTGTTTCCTCTGGTCCCTTTGTCTTTAGATTCGATTTGAGCTAGCATGCGAGACTTAATATTTCAAATGACATTTTTCTGTGCGTCTATCAGGCTCGCGCAGGACGAAGGGTTCTGACCTTGGAAGAACTCTCAAAGCACCCAGTCAACCATCGACGGCCCATCCTCGCCGTCAACATCGTTGAGTACGTATTCAAGCGATTGTCCTTAAATGACATTCATATAGAGTCCAGTATTACTGTCCACAAAAGCCTTTTTGCATACAAGAAATACACTTTTGTTCTATGCAGTTTAAAAAAAATTTCAAGCTGTCATTCCACCCTCTCCAAACTGAACAATTTGGATACAAGAAACTATACACACAACCTCCCAAACTATTAGCATGACCTAAAACTATAATACTAAAGGTGGAGAAGCAAATTAATCAATGTGACAACACAAATAATGGAGGACCATTCCGCTACCAGCCACACTACATAGTTTGTCGATACAATTTATTGTGGCTGTTCGTTCACCCTCCCCTTGTCTGCTCCAATCCACTGCTCCACTTTTCTTCCCGTTGCCTCTTTTACCGGCTGCTCTCCCCAGTTGCCTTCATTGTACCCCGATAGTGTGGCCTCACGGGGTAAATGATCCCCTTCTTTAAACACGGGCAGAGTGAGGGAGTCTTTGTGTGTTAGAGGTCTGGACTTTGCAACATACACACACGGGCACAAACACACACACAAGTGCCCATGCATGCACATCTATGAAGATTCACTACAATAAGCCGGTACATGAAGTTGACCACAATACAAACAAAACATCCCGAGGCTGCACACACACACACACCCACACACACACACACACACACACACACACACACACAAACACACACACACACACACAGCATGTTGATGTATTACCATGCCCCTTAATGGTACCTCACAATGCCTCTCATTAACATCCGGTGCATTCTCAATCAAGCTGTTTTGTAATCAATTCAAAGTTTCATCCATTGCTTAGTATGACCCAAGTTCTACAATTTGAAATACTATAAAATAATATACTGTATATTTATATGTATATATATATGTATATATATATGTGTGCTGCTACTATATATATTGTATGTATATTTTCTATAATTACTACACATATAAATACCATATATGTGTATTTATTATTGTTCATCTATAGTTTATCAGCCAAATAATGAAATAAAAGTAAACCTATCACAGTAATGTCATTGTATCAGTTCCTCTTACTTAATGATGTTCAGTCGTGTGTCCAGCATTATGAAGTCGTCGAGCTCCACTGATCGTTACTATGCTGCAGCGCAGTCTGTACAAAGTTCTGAGTAACTTCAGCACATTATGTACAGTGTGTTGCAGCCGCTCACGTGTCTTCTCCTCTGTGCAGGACGAAGGAAGACGAGGACAAACAGAAAGACGAGACCCAGCCGGCATCTCCTGCAGAGAGACCCTGGCCGATGATGGATGACGTCCTTCTGCAGGTTCTAGTGAAAGAAACCCGAGAATCCATCCTCCAGCTGGATGATGAACGGGAGCAGTGGGCCGCCTTGGCCAGGTGATGGATTCATATGGTTTGAATGTCTCACACATGCAGCGATCTCACTGGGAGGAGAGAGCGAACATCATATATTAGGTTACTGGCAGTCAAATCTCCAGAATCATGGAAAGTATAGGAGTCATTAAAAATAGATAACATACCACTGTGTCGTTTTCTGCATTGTAATGGGTTATGTGTGTGTGTGTGTGTGTGTGTGTGTGTGTGTGTGTGTGTGTGTCAGGCTGGTGAGCGAAGCCATGGGCGGAGCGGTGGAGGTGGACAAGTTGCATGAATTCCCGTGGGTGCTGCACATGAGCGAACTCAAGCATCAGCTGCACTCTAATGTTATTCCCATCGGACGGGTCACCAGAGGGATCTACTGTCACAGGGCACTTCTCTTCAAGGTACCACCGGCAACTGGATCCTCCTTTCCTTTCTTCCTCGACTGGAATTAAATGTCATGCTCAATTCTAACCTCTGAATTCCCGAGCCGTCCTCTCTTAACATTTGTTTTCCAGTGTCTGGCCGACAGCGTGGGCATGTGCTGCACACTCGTTAGGGGCGAGTACAACCGGGCTTGGAATGAGGTGCTTCTCAGTGCTGATCCCTCCGGTGATGAATACTCGTTTGAGCCCGACCGCTACATAGTGGACCTCATGCACCAGCCTGGAACACTGTTGGCAGTGAACACCCCTGCTGCACTCAAGTACCAGACTATATAGGCCAGAAATACGAAATCACAAGACTTAAGCTCAATACCTAGAACAGAGAACTTTGTTCTTGCTCCCAGGGCCGCACGAACTAAGTGTTCTGTTCTTGCAGCTTGTTCTTGACACATCGTGAGGGCAGAACTTTGTTGTTGTGTCAGACAGCTGTTGTGTGATTGCTCAGACATGTGTTCTTGTGAAGTATGAAACGTCCTGGCCAGAAAGAACTTTGCTCTTATTACAGCCCAGGGAGCAAGAACAAAGTTCTCTGTTCTTGCGGAATATGTATTGAGCTATGTATTGTGACCACTCCTTTGTATTATATGTGACTTTGCTGCTTGACCTTTGACAGATTTGGTGCATGCAAAAGCCAAAATGAATGAAAGATGTCAATGAGATGACAGATGTCTGTGAGTGAGGCTTGTCTAATAAATGAATGAATGAACCTTTCCTCTGCCAACAGGCACAGTTTGAGTATGATGAGTGTTTTCTGAAAGACTTCTTATGGAAAAAAAAGGTAACATGTGAGGTCAGATGGATTTTGACCTTTGACCACCAAAATCCTCTCAGTACAGGCAAGAGCCAAATTTGATGAAATAACCTCAAGGTTTTCTTGGTATCTTCAAAGTCTCAAAGGTAAAATGTGGAAAACAGTATAAATTATTTGGGGCGAGATGAGATGTTGCATTAACGTGTTTTGGATCAGGACATTTGAAGAATTCCTTTCTTATTACTGAAGATAATAGCACGTTAAATGCCATTATCCATGTTTAGTGAGTTCTCAGGACTTACTCCTCTACCTCTGACTCGAATCTGACTAAATGATTGAAATGTAACGTTTTAACTCAATGTAGCTCCTGCGCTCTGTCTTCTTAACAACATACTGATATTTCTGATCCAAAGAGAAATCTTTCATTACAAGCCCACGCAGGAGTTTCTGTCACCTAATCTTTTAGCTTGTTCTCACTTCCTGACATTGGAGCCCCGGCGCGCCCACTCTGACCTAAGGTGCTCCAGGTGTGGTACATGACCGGGTCACGCTGCCGCGGTCAGGTCCTGTATCAGCAGCCCGAAGGAGGACCAGACCAGAGCGGCGCGCGTAAACAGTGCCGACGACGCACGGTGGGCGCACAGCGCACTGCTCCCCCTCTCTCTCCCCCCCACTCCGTGGATCCTGCTCTCGACTTTACACTCGCACTTGACTCCGCGGCAGCAAACATGTCTCGACTCTTCGCTCGTCTCTTGGTCTGTGCCGCCAGACCCGCGGTGGCACCGAGGAGGATCCCTGCGCTCACCGTGCGTCCTTTGTCCACATGCCAAGGTTTGGTTTCCTTATTTGGCGCATAGTGGGTTTTTTCTTCTTCTTCTTCTTCTGCTGGTGGTGGTCGCGGGTAGTGGAGGCTGGGATCAGGGATTCACAGTTTGTTGTTGGAGCTAATCCCTGCAGGTGCACCGTATTGTAGTTTCACCCTGGATGGTGGAGTTATAAAATCCCTATGCGTAATTTGGAAACAACTGGAGGTATCTGGAGTGTCTTGTTGATTTTCAGTGAACACCGTGCTGCGGATTTGAGCACCACAAACTAGTTCAAATCATGTTTTATGTCCATGTTCATGTTTTCACCTGCATTCAATTGTATTTAAAATCTTTGTTTCAGTGTTTTCATGGGTGGTTAATCTGCTTTGCCCTTATCTTTGCACCTCATGCACTTGTTATGAACCTATTGATTTCATGATATCCTCTACAAGTACACACATGCAGTGATCCCTCATGTGACCCCTTCATTTCAGGCCTGCTCTCCCTCACCCGCTATGATGAGACCACTGACTGGCAGAAGAAACTCACCCCAGAACAATATGTGGTCACCAGGGAAAAGGGGACAGAGATAGTGAGTTTAAGGACGCGAGCGCAGCAGAGATATGTGAAAATACAAATAGGCAGCAGAGGCGTGGATCAGCGACAGATCCGCACTATCTACCTCAGCCTGCTGGAGTTAAACTGGACTTTGACCATTAGGGTAACACTGACCTCAGACCAGTTTTACCCACTCCTTGCAGTTACAGATAAAAGTAGCAGTTTTGCAAGTTATGGGCCTGCTTACAATAACATGAGGTCAAGGGCAAAGATCTTACAAGAAACAACAATACATTTGTGCTGCTACTCCACTACTGTTTCTGCTGATTCAGCATGTTTATGTGTGTCAGCCCTTTAGTGGGATCTACCTAAACCATAGCGAGGTGGGAATGTACCACTGTGTCTGCTGTGACGCTCCACTCTTCAGGTAACAGTTTGGGTCTAAACATTAACATCACAGTTTTATGTTATTTAGGTCTGTATTAACCAGGAAGACCCTTGAAATACAGATATAAAGAAACTAATAAATAAAAAAAACTCTATTTATTGTATTTGATCAAATGTATGAAATTTAATTTATGTCATAACAGCATGTATGCTACTATACAAAGTATATTACCATGTCCTAATGGTCTTGTGCTTAAGCTTAAAAATTAGACGCGTACATAAATTATTATAATTCACCAACAATTCACTCACTGAAGTAGTATTTGATTTCTTTTTAAAAATGTGTATGAATGCTGGTTGATGAAATGTTGTTCTCCCGCTCCACAGTTCAGAGGCTAAGTATGACTCTGGAACAGGCTGGCCAGCATTCAAAGAGGCTCATGGCACATGGGAGCGGGATGAAAGCCTTGCCTCCATCTTTCGTCGCCCTGACAACAGCCTGGGTAGCGCTGGGACAGAGGTTCTTTGTAAAAACGTGAGTTGTGTTCTGAGCTGTGAAACTCTCGTTCAGTTAACTTTGCATGAGTAGCTGCTGCTCTAGTATAGTATTCTGCAGTTTTTCTATTAACGCAGTACAGGTTGAGATTTTCAGCTTTCATCTTAAATTCAGAATGTTTTGAAAATGCAACCATCACTGTGGGAATTTCCTTTTATTTTTATTTTTATTTTTTTACATTTGTGTGTTGTGCAGTGTGACGCCCACCTGGGACATGTCTTTGAAGATGGACCGGATCCGACAGGCCAGCGGTTCTGCATCAACAGTGTGGCCCTGACCTTCAAACCCAGACAGAACAATGGAAATTTGAAAAACTGCATGGACCACTAAAAAAAGACACAAACCACACACACATGCACACACACACACACACACACACACACACACGCACACACACACACACACACACACACACACACACACACACACACACACACTTTAACACACACACACATTATCTTT